>JAQQRF010001134.1:0-30019 GCA_030523145.1 Trissolcus brochymenae
AAATAATTAATTATATTATTTTAAGACTAATTAATCATTGCAAACATGAGCAGTACAACTGCAGTTAACGATTTTTTAACATTCATCAAACCCCCCACCTCCGCGAAACGATCGTAGATCAAAATTTCTTCAACACGAAACCCCTCTCAAACTAATGGGGGTTTCGGACCAGAAACTTGTGGCCTGAAACCCCCTTCCTTATTCTACTACCGTCACGATATCATCGCAACACTTATTTACAAAACCATCGCAAGGCCGATAGGGCACCAAACCAAGATCTTGTTGAGATCATAACGATATTCGACGAAGATCGTTCTGTGATCATATATGCTATATAATTTTTGTTCGTTTCCAACAATATTCGGCAGCAATCTCAGAAAGAGCACTGTAAGGTCAGGGTGAGGTAACTTTGTAGACCCTATATGATCTGATTAAGATCATGCCACATTTCCTATATTTTTATAATAAATGACGAATTGATACTGGTGAGACCACTATAATATCACCGTATGATATTTTTTTGGTCTGTTTCTAGTTTTAATGTTATTGTTTCAAATCTTTAGCGACTTCAACTAGACTCAACAAGGATCATTGTGCAATCATTGCGAGATTGCTATAGAAATTAATTAAGATCGTTTTCAAATTTCTCTGAACGCATCAAGATGTGATTTACATTTGATTACTCCATATTATGGATATATTGAAATAAAACTAAGAACTGATACGACAAAAAGGCAACGCTTCGTTCAGATTTTTTATTGTTAATATCGAATGGTGCAATTTACGAATATATTTTCTGCCTCTCAATGAATGTTATACAGAAATAATACATATATAATTGATAAATTATAGAATTAGAATACGGAAGTCCCACCTATTATTACGAATTGATTTTAAATTCAATCCCATACAGATACACCACAAAATATTCATATTGAAATTAACACCAATCACTTGGATTACATAAGTAAAAAATCGACGATTAACAGTTTTTCCTTAGACAATTTAAGTAGTGTCCCAAATAATGTCACACTGACGTGCGTGAAATATTTTAATCCAATCGGGCTTTTTTTGTCCCACGTTTGAGAAAATCGTCAATCGTTGAGAAAAGATTCCGATTTTGGCTGGTTGGTTCTTGCTGTTCGGAAGGTGCCGTTCTGGGGATCAGCTGGCGCTTATATGCCCTGCGAGAATCCGTTTGCTTGCGGGAGAGCGAGTTCCATTTGCGTCCCCCTAGCGGCGGATGCCCGAAGCTTCTCATCAACCGGCCGATGTCAGAACGCTACCTTTACCGACTGCAGTTTTCTTTATTTTCGATCATAGATCTCGTTTATTACAATCGCCCCTCCTCTCTTGATCGAAAATACAATAATGATATAATTTAATTAGGGTATGTCATAAAAAATCGAAGAAAGGAACATAACATAAGATATATAGCTATATAATCTGAAAAAAAAAAATACAAAACTAAACGCTAGTTCGGAGGTTGTACCGTTGATTGGTCCTCGTTTCTTCTTCAACATGTTCTAGGGCCTGCTTCTTTCTTCGTCTTCCGCGTTGGGGTGGTTGTCTGGGGGTTGCTGGAGGTTGGTCCTTCGGTGAATAGAAGGATTTGACCTGAGATTCATGCACCTTGACTTCCTGGTCTCCTCGGTTGACCAATATACCAGTCCTTTCAATTTTTGTTTGATCAGGTAGGGCCCTTCCCAGGGTGGAGCTAGGCTGGCACAAAACTTGTGGCTGGCGCTCGATAGAGTATGATTTTTGAGAAAAATCCAGCCTTATACCTTAGGGTTGGTTCTGATGGTTGTCTGTTGATGTATCTGTCTTGATGCTCCAACATATTTTTCTCTAGATCTCTTCTACCGGGGTCGAGAGACTCCAACGGCTTCTATTCTCCAGGTCGCTGAAGTTCATGTCCTAGCAGGGCTTGACTTGAGGAAACCCCGGTGGCTTTGTTCCTTCTGGTACGGAGGTTAAAAAAAATACCTTCGGAAGGTGTTGATTCCATTGGGTGTGCTTGCCAGAGAGTAAATAAAGGCGGAGGCCCTTCTTAATCTCTTGATTTCTTCGATTAGTTGGATTTGTCCGTGGGTGATAGGTAGGGGTGGCCAAAGTTCGACCTTCCATTCCTGGCAGGCCGTCTTCCAATCAGAGCTGGTGAATTGGGGGCCGTTGTCGGATAACAGCGCCCTTGGATATCCCCAGCGGGGAAAAAAACTCTTCTTTCATCTTCTTGATGATGGTACTGGTGTTGGCATTTGGTAATGGGTAAGATCGGTTATCACCAGGAGATAATTTTTTCTTGTTTGTGTCCTAGGGTACGGTCCCATTAGGTCCAAAGCTACAACCTCCCATGCCTTCCGTGGTGATCGAGCTGTTTGTGTTTGTACTGGTTGGTGATGAGGCTTGATGCATTTGCAGATGACACACTCTCGGATGTGTTCCCTGACGTCTCTAGTCATCCCCTTCCAGTAGTAAAGGCGTCTGATTGCTCGAAGGATTTCGTCGCTTCCTGGGTGACCTGTGGTGGGTTCGTCGTCGTATAATGCTAGGATCCTTTTCCTACAGTTTCTCGGGACCAGGAATTTCCATGGTGCGTCTGGATTTGCCCGAGATTGAAAAGCCTCAGTGGTGAGGCGGTGGTTTAGTAGGAACTGCAATTGGGCCTGGTCCAATGTGTTACCTGTTTGACTCTCGGTTTGGAGATGCATGAAGGTGTACACTTCGTTTTGCGTCTCTGGATCACGCTCCTGCTCATCTTGTACAAATGTGATGATATCAGGCGTCTCTTCCATTGTTAGGCAGTTGATCGTAGCTATGTCGGGGGGTAGTAGTCGTTCTGTTTCAGGATTTGTGGCTTGCTCGTTATCTGGTTGCCGGGAGAGAGCGTCTGCAAGCGTGTTCTCCCTTCCAGGACAATAGATGATCCTAAAGTTAAACTCCTGAAGAAGCATCGACCATCTGGTTAACTTGGTCCTGGAGTCTTTGAATTTTTGTAACCAGGTTAAAGCGTTATTGTCTGTCTTGAGCGTAAACGTTTGATCCTCCAGGTAGGGCCGGTATTTCATTACAGCCCAGATTACTGCGAGACATTCCTGCTCATTGCTGTGATAGCGCTGTTCTGCGGGATTGAATTTGGCGCTAGTATAGTTAACGATGTTCCTTGATTCATCGGGTCTCTCTTGGTATAATACTGCCCTCATTCCGATCTTACTGGCGTCCGTCTGGAGAGTGAATGGAAGATCTGGGAGAGGGCGGCCAAGTAGAAGTGGTTGTTCATAGGTTTCTTTGATCTGGAGGAAGGCCAAATTAGCTTCTTCATTTCACCGGTAGGGTTTCTTGGTGGTTAGAAGATCCGTCAGTGGTTTGGCCTTCATTGCGAAATATGGGATGAACTCTGATATCCATTCGCACAAGCCAAGGAAGGAGCGAAGTTCCTTCCTTGTTCTCGGGACGGCAGCATATTGAATGGCCTGGATGCTTTCAGATTGAGGGCTGTTGCCCTCTGCGGAGACAGTATGTCCCAGATACGTGATCTGCCTTCTTCCAATTTGGCATTTTTCTAGATTGAGGCTTAGTCCATGGATCCTCAACCTTTCTAACACCTTTCCTAGGTGGTCTATGTGCTCCTTCCAGGTATCCGAGAATATAATGATATCGTCCAGGTAGGCTAT
The DNA here is from genome assembly GCA_030523145.1 of Trissolcus brochymenae. Lineage (NCBI taxonomy): Eukaryota > Metazoa > Arthropoda > Insecta > Hymenoptera > Scelionidae > Trissolcus > Trissolcus brochymenae. The sequence goes on from JAQQRF010001134.1 coordinate 3,678, forward strand.
ACAGATTTTGTTAATGTAGCCGGTTAGGACGAGGTTGATTAGCCTCTGGAAGGTGCTTGGAAGGGCGTTCTTTTCTTCAGCATTTTCTCGGAGGTGGATACACTGACGGTTGGTTTTCCTCATGTAGACCAGTTGGTTTTCCCGGTCGTAGATTACTACCTCGTTTTTAAGTCATGGATCCCCCAGAATAATGTCGAAACGTAGGTCTTCATAAATAATGGCTTCCATCTGTAGGGATCGTCCTTGTATGGTAAGATTCACGACTATTGATCCCAAGATGTTTATTGAGCCTTGTCCTGCGGCTGTCCCCAATCGATCAATGGTTTTTGTGGTGAGGGTTCCTGGTCTCACGGCACTTGCATTTATGCAGTTATGTGAAGACAGTCGAAAGACTTCTTAAACGGTTTAAAGAGACAGGTACAGTTAAGGATCGAGATAGATTAGGAAGACCAAGTAAGTCAATAGGAGACGATAAATCTCTCGACGTTTTATCATCTCTTTCGTGTTCTTCATTGAAGATCCTCGAAAAGAGTGTTATCGATCTGGCATGGGCCGATCTTCAATGCCTCCAAAGTGTGATCGATTTTTCTCTGTCCGATCTTTCTGTAATTTCAAGTCACTTACTTTGCGCAACGAAAATGAAATTTAATGAAAATTTAATTACAGTTGAAAAACCCATAAATGATGACCCTTTAAAAACTTTTAGATGGAACCCTGAATGTATAAATGTAACTTGGACCCCAAGTTATTTCTAGAATATAACCAACTAAAGAAAAAATATAAAATAACCAATAACAAAACCAAAAAAAGCTATTATGACATTTTGATGGTCAAAATGAGAAAAGAACCCCAAAGATTTTTGGTTTGTAGCAAATAAATTTAATAAAAAACGTGCCCCACAAAATATTGAAATTATGATAGATGTATGCTTTAATTATTTTCAGAACTTATATAGCCCCTCTCCACTCATTTTAATTATTTAATTATTTCTGATATTAAAATCCACGCAACCCTAGACGCACCAATAACTCTCGAGGAAATTTTGATAGTTTTGCCGTACTTAAAAAACGACAAAGCACCAGGCCCCGACGCCCTTCCAAATGAATGTTACAAACATCTCCCACCAAACTGGACCCATTATTTATAATTAATGTTCAACAAATTTTTGTCCCTGACTCATGGTGTAATTCGTTGCTCAAATTGTTGTACAAAAAAGGTGATAAACACGACCCCAGTAACTACAGACCGTTAGCCCTAGAAAACACTTGCCTCGAAATTTTTATAACTATAGTGAAGAACAGGCTATATAAATTAGCGGAAAACGAAAATCTTTTCCTAGAGGAGCAATGTGGTTTCCGAACGGGTAGGTCTTGTATCGATAACATTTTTATCGCGAACACCGTAGTGGACATCCAACTTAATGCACTTAAAAAACCATTACTAGCCATAGTCGTGGATTATAAAAAAGCCTTCGATACGGTACTGCATAATAAAATGTTTAAAAAATTAGACCATATAGGTTTATACGGCAAATATATCCGCACAGTGGCAAAAATGTATGACCAAGCTAAAATAACGATAGATCTGAACAATCAGAAATCGGATAAAATTAAAATTACCAGGGGGTTGCTGCAAGGCGACGTTATGAGCCCGACTTTATATGCATTATTTACTAGTGACATGCCCACTCACTTCCGCTCTAAAGGTCATAGAGGAATTAAAATTAAAGACAGGACAGATATTATGATGATCACCTTCGCGGACGATACCTTGATTTTAAACAAGGAGGATAAATTAAACGAACTCGAAAGATATTGCGACTTAAACGACTTGGTGGTCAACCCCAGTAAAACAATCGTCATGAGATTTTATAAGGGCAGGCCAGGCAAATTACGTCCATTATATTATAAAGATACATTGATCGAATACGTGAACTCAGCAAAATACTTGAGGGTGAACTTCTCCAGTTCTGGTAAATTTGTAAATCATGCGCGAGAAACTATAAAGAAAGCCCACCTTGCGGTAGGAAAACTTTTATCGATTTTAGCAAGTAGTAAATCTGATACATGACTAACTAAAACTGTTTTATTCGATTCCCCAGCAAAATCTACTCTGTTCTATGCGAGTGAAATGTGAGCCTCTCTTGCGCAGAGTTAGTCGAAACGGTTCAATCGAAGTTATTTAAAAGGATATTACATCTCCCAATTAATACTCCGACTTATTTGCTGCGAAAAGAAACGAGAAAACTACCGATGAATTTCTATATTCTGAAAAGCATGTTCGACTGGTGGTGCAAGCTGTTAGATATGCCCGTAGACAGAATCCCGCGTAAATGTTACGACGCCTTGATCTTTCACATGAGTGGCGACGCGATACCTAACAACTGGGCATCGCAAATTAGACAAATGCTTTGCGAAGCGGACAAAACACATTTGTGGGACATGCAATGCGGGACTTTAGCGAAAGCCGGAAGGCAATCTTTTCTTGATCGCACCGAATTTATACAAAGAAACATCGTTACTGAACGTTGTAACAGCTCGTCTTATTCCTCGTCATATAAACTAATCATGCCCTTGGAATCAAAAGCCAGCTATTTAGAATTAACGGCGGGAATTGAAAAACTTAGATTAGCAGCGGTTGAGCGCCGATGAACTCGTCAAAATCTATGTCAAATCAGAACAACTGACCTTAGACAGAAACGTAGATTGTATGTATTGTAATCTGAATGTACCGGATGATTTATATCACTTTTTATTTAACTGTCCAATGTATTCGTCTCCGCGTGAAAGATATATGAAAGAATTTTTAGAAAACAAATCGTTGTCCGCTGTTGTCTCAAATCTTACGATTACAAAATTAAATTATTTATTTTTCTATGTGTTGGAATGCATGCGAATTAGAAATCTTATGAATGGCTGAAATTTGAAATATAAATTTGAATATATGTGATATATGTGATATTTATATTCTTTTTTGATATATGAAACAAACTCTCCTTGTGTACGAAGTTAAGCCCTAACATTGTATATAATAATAATAAATTTCACCCAAACTTGGTTTCAACAAGACGGAACAGCACCCCATTTTGGTCTGAGTGTTCGTAATTATTTAAACACAGTTTTTCCCAACAGATGGATTGGATGAAGAGGAACCATTGAATGACCAGCTAGGTCTCCAGATCTCACTCCACTCGAGTACTTTTTATGGGGATATCTCAAGGATAAAGTTTTTGAAACTAAACCCCTTGATTTAAATGAACTGCGTCAAAAAATCATTGATGAATGTGATTTAATTCCTCCACAATACTTAACAAATTCTGTTGAAGCATTTTATCATCGACTTGCTTATTGTCAAGAACAGAATGGAGGACAGTTTGAGCATTTAATTTGATTCCATTGTGTGAGAGGCAAAGGGACTCACCTGAAAAAGCACCCCGAAAGTGAGAGGCAAGGGGACTCACTTGAAAAAGCACCCTGTCAGTGCGAGGCAAGGAGACTCATCTGAAAAAAGCACTCCGATAGTGAAAACGCCGAGGAGGTTGTAAATAACTCTGCTTTCTCCCCGCACGTCCCCCCACCCCTCGGGTCAATGCCCCGGAAGTGGAGGCCAACTTGGAATAAAAGGTTGTTATTTTCTGTTCCAGAGTTCAAAACTGCACAAAAATTCGTTCAAGATTTTTAAGTTACCTCCGCCCCCACCCCCGGGGTGAACGTTGGGAGGGGCGGGGGGTGGTTGATTTGGGTACCGTTGGATAGGTCTTGAAAAAATATTCGATACGTGTGCTTTCGTTTTTTCGATTCGTTCGAAATTTCTCAAAATATTTTACCGGTTCTTCCGGATTCAGAAAAAAATTATTTTAATCGGAGAAAATGTTTCGGACAAAACTTTCGTATTATGAGACGGAGAATCCGAATCTGGAACAAAAAATGGGGGTTGTCATTTAAGATTTTGGAATTGCCCCCGCCCCCACCCTCGGGGACGGGGGCTGGGGAGTCAAGTTGGGTATCGTTGAATAGGTCTTCGAAAAATATTTGATACGTGTATTTTTGTTTTTCTCATTTGTCGTGGATTTCGCGAATTATATTTTCGCGATATACATTGTACAACAAATATAGAAATTAAATAATAAAACAAATCTTTTCTTTGCTGATTGAAATGAAAGCATTGTTACCTCCGTTGCAGGGCGATTCTTCAGTGTCCTTCTCCGGCGTTCTTCTGCACGATGATTTTTGCAGCTCTTTGGATGACCCAGGGAATGGTGGGATGTCGTCAAGATTCGTATTCATAGTACCATATTTCCGTTTCTCCGAGAGATCCAATTTGTTATCCTTAGAGTCATCAATTGAGTCTTCAACATTGGCTCTTCACAGCTCTGAAACTTGCTGTAAATAATGGTTTTTTAGTATAAAATTTTTATTATATATATAATTTTATATATATTTTTTTATTGATCATTTCAATTTGTAAAATAGATTGTCTCACCTGACTGGCCTAAAATGCAAACCTGGTACCTAAGTCAATTTTTTTTGGGTGGAGCTTGTTTCTTATTCCAACTTTCGACATTCCGGTACTCTGAAGCAGATGGAAATAAGCACCACCACTTCCCCTTGTCCCTGTAACCTATCTAGCAGGGACCATTTTGGTTTCCATTTGCTCCTCATTTTCGTAATCCGTGAATGTGATTACGACGTGAGATGTCGTTGAATTGAGCAAACAGTCGAAGAATGTTAAAATTATGATGGAGTAATGAAATACATTTTCAAATTTACATTTTAAAAAATGATGATCGCTCAAAAACTTTGACATCGTTTCGAACTTAATGAGAACCGTCAATAAAACTTAATAATAGACACGATGTTTATAATCAAAACGTTTATCAAATGAATTTGAATAGTACGTTAACACGAAATTCAATTTCAACGTGGCTAAATTTTGTGCAGAAGTTAAAAAAGTTTTAAAGGTACAATTACGTCTGAAAATTAGATAATTTTTAATATTTTTAGGTTAAATGAATAATAACGTGACTTCTGACATATTGACATCTACAATTGAATAATTTGAATTATTTCACCATGTTAATGAAATTAATTTTTTTAGCATTAATTGTTATGACAAATTAAGAATAAAAAAAGAAATAACAACAATATCAACACAAGATAAAAAAAGAGTGGAAAAACATGAAAGAAAAAAAAACAATACGTGACCTGATGTCATTAACATTGACAGAAGAGATCACCAAATTTTTCAAGTTATTATTGTGAAGTTGAAATAATGTAAATAATTATAAGAACTACACTTTTACTTTAAGAAAACAGTTTATTTAAATCACAGCTGACTATATGTTATAAAACTCAAACGATACAAAAATCACTCCTAATCATAGTCGGTTTACGGGTTTCTTCCGCGTGCACTCGCGTCGCGCTCTGCTTTTTTTCTCTCCGCGTTTTCCGTTTTCCCTTAAACTTATAGCCCCAAAAAACCCCCACACCTAAGTTCCTAAACAATAACCGTCCATATGTCCCGTTCGTTCGACATCGCGATTTTATTACCCTTGGAGAAAGTTGGTCCAAGGGAAAAAGTTTTGTCCGTCCGCGTCAGTCTTATCTGCTAACTAATTTGAAACATTTTTTATTCTAATTATTTATAATTAAGTATGATTGGTATTTATAATAGCAACAAAAATAGTTTATTGCACAGTTGGCAGAACATATAATGGTGTGATTACGTTCTGCCAACGTTACGCCAAAATGAAACTATCGTATTGTGATCGGCGGACGATGAACGGCAATCGGCCGGGTACACGAAAATTTTGGTGCCGGGCCAGTGTTACGCAATGACTATTGGTAGGCAGTATTGGAGCAAGCTCACGCCAATTATCAAAAATGCATTTTGCCACCCTTGATTAAAAAAAAAGTTTTTCACCGCGTTTAAACGAGTAGAAAAAATAAAAAACACACTAAAAACGCTTTACAAACCCTCAATTCTCTATCGTGCTTTGCCTTATCTCTTTATCCACTTTCGCCCATACCTCTATCAACTCCCTCTGTCTGTTTTCTCCTATCAAATTCATCACCTTTCTTTTTCCTAGCTATCGCTCCCTGTACCACGTGACTCAATATATACACATTATCCATTTTTGACCTTTTCTTTCTGAACCCTGCTTGCCCTTCCGGTAAAATTTCCTTGCTCTCAATTTCTTCTTCCAATCTTTCCCTCACTATTTCTGTATATACTTTGTAGGCTGTTGCCAGCAAAGATTTACCTCGGTAGTTTCTTGCCTTTTCCCTGTTTCCTTTTTTGGATAGCGGTACGATCACTGCTTCTCTCCATTTCTCCGGTATTCCGTGTTCCTTCCATACTTTCCTAAATATTTTTCCTAACCTTTTCACTATTACCTCCTCTCTAAATATCCACACTTCATTTGTAATCGCATCTCTTCCCCCCCCCTCCCTTTCTTTCTTCACTTTTGCCTTTTTTATTGCCCTTTTGATTTCCTCTCTCAGTTCGCTATCTTCTTCTACCTCCCCTCTTCGTTTTCCTATTTTCCTTTCTTCACTTCCCTCTAACAGTGTCTTAAAATGCCCATACCACTCCTGTTTTTCAATATTCTTTTCCACCATTTCTCTTTTTTTCCTATATTTATTCAAAAATTTCCATACTACCGTTTCGTTTTTAATGTTTCTCAGTTGCGCCTCTTCCTCTTCTTTTTTCGACTTTTCTTTCTCTTTACACATCCGTCTCCATTCTTTTCTTTATTTTCTGTATTCCTCATATCTTCCTTTACCTTGTTTCCATAACCTAAGTTTCCTTTTGACATTCCGTTTTGTTTTTGCAGATTCCTTATCCCACTATTTCCTGTACCCCAATTTCCACTCTCTAATACATACTTCTTTTTTTACTAGTGCTCCATGTACACCCTGTTGTAGTTTTCCCAATCCTCTTCTACTGTCCCCCCTATCTCTGTGACCTCATCCCATTCTTTTAATTTGCTCAAGTATACCACTTTGTCTTCCTTTGATCATGAAGTAATTTCTCTCTTCCTTTTTTGTTTATACCTACCTTTTTCCCTTTTCTCTCGTAATGTTACTCATAAAGGTGCATGATCTGATTCCACTCTATTCATAACCTCAAATCTCATTATTCTTTCCCTATTTGTGATACCATAGTCTATAACTGTGTTTCCTTTGCCTCCGATGAATGTGAATTCTCCTTTTTCATCCCCTTCCTTTATTCCATTTAGAATGTACCACCCTTTGTTTTTCTACCATCTCAATCAGCTTCTTTCCTTCTTTGCTTATCTGTGTATCTTTGATTTTCCTTTTCGCTAGACCCTCTGCTGCTTGTTCATTTACAAACATCCCCAATTTTCCCATTCTCACATTAAAATCTCATCCCACAATAACAATTTTTTGTTCCCCGATATCTTTAATTCTCTCTATCTCTTCCTCTAGGTTCTCATTGTTATATACTGTCACTACTTTAACGTTTTTGTTCCCTATTCTCATTTCATTTTCTACAATTCCCTTTTCTCAACATGGATGATTACTATTCCAGAAACTCGGTTTCAATTGTGTAACAAATTTCAAACTTTAAATCAGAAAAGAAAAGAAAATCGTTTCTTGAAATTTTTGAAGACTGATTCTGTATAAATCTAGCAATATCTAAAGTTCAGATTTTGATCGGAAAGAGATCAAAAACTGTCTTATTTTGAGATCAGAAAGTGATCAAAATGATACACTGAACATTTCATCATTATTAGATCAAAAAATAATACAAAAATTTTAGTTGGAAATTGGTAACAATTTGGACTATTTCTTATGTTGTTTTTCCTGACAAGAAGGTTATTTCGAATTTTGTTGTATCGGAAAACTTAGTTATATCGTATTGTTTTGCTGTTCTTGTAGTAATTTTTCAGATATTTAGAATTACGTTCATTATTACTAATAATCGAGACAGTTGTTTTTGTTTTTGCTATTCAATGATTTAGTTTTGTTTGATTTGTGTAATTATGTTTTATGGCGAAACTTTTACTAACGTTGTTCGGTATTTGATTTCAGTTTTGGAATACATGATTTCTTTTGTAATATGTTTGATAGTTGTGATAAGATTGTCAATTCGTGATTGAAGGTAAAGTTCTGGTTTTATTTCCTGATTTATTTCTGTATTGTGTGATTTTGTTTTGTAATTTGAATAAATAAGAAACTGATTTTGATTACCTTAGTCTTTTGAGATGTTAAACGGATCATCCTTACCTGAACTCTTCGAGTTAGATCGGACCGGCAAAATTTATTCCGCTTCACGGAATGGTAAAAGGTGTGTAAAGTTGAGTGTAAAGTTAAAGCAAAGTGTCGTCTTTTTGTTATTTAAAATAGAGGCTGGCTATCCTAACCATCTCGTATAGTAAAAGTTGAAGTACTTGTTAGTTCTGTTATTTTAAACCTTTTTCCTGCATGGTGAAAATGATGGTTCCTAAAATTTGGATTGTTACATTTACAAAATTATATAATTCGTTTTTAGGAAATATTAATTGGAAATCATCGCCAGTACTATTGAAAAGGACATCAACAGCACTGCCGACAGCTAGTCGTAGTGTTTCGAAAAAAGGACGACAACCAAGTTAGTTTCTTGGGATGTTGTAAAAATTCAATGCCTTCGTTCCTTATATCATCAATAGCATTCTGTTTATTTATGTGGCCTGCAGTTGTAAAGTTTTCTGAGATAAAAATACAGAATTTTCAAATTTCTTGTTCTAAGTATGAAATCTTTCACTATCATGATTTGTTCGATTTGTGAAACGATTTCTGAAGTCTTAAATCCATTTTACGACATGCTCGTTCAATTAGCAAGATTTGAGCAATTTCACTTGAATTTCACTTACATTATGATGATATTATTATTTGTTGATATTCAAGATAGTCAACTTTTTATAATTTATCACAACTTTGCTTCATTTTAATTTAACAATTATTTTTCATGACGTATACATCTTAAATTTTCCGAGATTTCGAAGGAGGCTGATGAATTTATGAAATGCCAGTAGATGAACAGTTGATACAGGTCCGTAATTTCAATGGCGTTTCATGAAAATTCCATTGCTTTCTGTTCAAGTCACCTCAACGATCCTGCCGAACTATTTCGAAGATTCGCCTCTGCCCATCGTGTCGCCATCTGTTGAGGCATAACTCTGCGCAGACAATGTTGTCGTATGCTTGAAAGGATATTCGCGAATTATGCGTTATTAATCGTATTTTCTATGTTTAATTAAATACAAACATCAGGGAATTAGCGTGTTTTGTTGTTCTCATTTTTTGCACTGTCATAAAAATGAAATGCCGGAACAAATGAAATAACGTTTCAAATTTTCTTTCAAGTGCAAACTAATTGGAAACCATAAAACAAGGAAAGAGGGAATTTCGCGAATAATCGCTTTTTTGCAAAGCATTTCTCTTAAGCTCGTTTGAAATTTTACGATCCGCGCGCATTTGCAGAATGAACGCCCCTGCTTCCAGGCAGAACTGAAAGCTATTCATTCGTATCAAGTTTTCGACCAGCAATTCTTGTAGCTTTTAAATTGGGCGGACCTTCGCGATCGTACGCCATAAGTGCTGCATTCTTCAACAAAGAAAATGCGCGTTAAGTAAAGACCGAGTTTGCTTTTTGCAATAGCTATTAAAACGCCCGGGAAGGAAATATATACGTACTTAATTCGTCTAACTTGACCTCAGGGAGAATTTCCTTGCTCGACAAATTGACTCTGTAGACAACCAGACAAATATTTGTTTTATTATTTTCGTTTCTCTTTGTCATTTACAGGGCATTAAAATTACTGAATAATGAGAGACAGCACTGAAATAATATAAAGGGTTATACTTATCTGCAATGTTAGAAACAAATTCAATCTCTTTCTCGAGTTTATATCGTTTAAAGTTATTTATTTATGAAAAATAAATATTTAGTACTAAGAAAGCCGGAAAGGGTAAAATTGTTTTCTCCAACATCAATTGAACTTCGATTAAATGAATAATTATCAATAAATGTTTCTAAAATTCTTTGACTTATCGTTATTTTCAAAAAAATTTTTCTTGAAGTTTTATATTACACGTTCAAGTATTATGCAAAGTGGAAGTATTTTATTTTAAGTAAGAGTATGTTTAATGTTATTTTTACTATTAATTGTTGTTATTAATATATCCTAATGTAATTAATGTGATCAAAATACAATTACATTGCAAAGGTTCTGGTAAGACTGCTGCCGTTGAGTAAACAAAAAATATTGTATTACACCATTAAAGTAGGGCGAGCGTTTAATTCGATCCTCATTTTCGTAATTAAAGTAATAATAGGAATTAAACTTCGTCCGCGTATACTTAGTACACGCGCGACGAATTTTGAATAAAAAAAGAATCTGAAATAAAATTTTCAACTCCAAAATCTTATGGGTAGTTCTGTAGGAAAAGTGAATTTAACTGGTTGAAAAAACCGAGAATATTAGTTTTAGTGACACAATCTTGAATTTTTTTTCTTTCAGGCCTCAGCCAAAAAAATAAAAATAGTAAAAAAAAATCTAATCTGAAATCCTTGTTCCTACCACGAGGGATAATATCACAACGTTATAAAAATGTTAAAAAATGAAGTTTCGCCGAACTAATCTTGGAATCGTCATTTTATTTTTTCATCAAAATTTTTTTAATTATAGATCATTTTGAAGCTTTAAGTCTAAGTTACCTCTTGAAACGTTTTGGAGGACCTGGCAGAAGCAATCTGACTGTTTATAATTGATAAACAATTTGGTTTTATAATTAGTACGAAAAAATAAAGCTCTAATGGTATTTTCGACGATGTACAATTTACCAGATATCAATCCTCAATCTGGATTGAATCTTAAATCCAGTAATTCTCCTTATAATGCAAAAACTGACGCGAAATATGACATGACAACAGTCGAGAAGATATACACGCCTCTTATTTTGTCTCAGTAAATTTATATTTTATAATTCCAATAATTTATACTGTCATGTTCACTGATTTTCTAATTGCATTGTCTAACCTTTTTTATCAAATATTTGCGGAATAGAGCTTCAGTGACAAACTGCTAACATTATTCTGCTGTATACACAGTTTCATGCGGTCAAAAATTTTTTTTTCTGGTTTCAAAAATCCATAAAATTTCAAATAATTTGGTATATGAATGAAATTTATGCTCAGTGAATTGGGCTTTTTTCTTCATTTAATAAAATGTTTGAAAGAATTGAGGTACTCCGCAACTGACTTTGTCGGTAAACTTTGCCACATAGCACCAAAATTTAATTTCCAAATACTACTCGGTTAATTTAAACTCGAGTTCATCTGGAAAGTAACGAAACGAAAGACTACCAGGGTGCGTTCTTGTCTTCCTCAAAACGATAATTAGACATTGTTAATAGAAAAGTGGGAACATTCAATATTGCTCATTTCACAGTCATCCCATATGGATTCTTGGAAAACCGTTGAAATGAAAAAGAACAATGAGAATTTCACATGATGCGTGCATAATGTTTTTTTCAGTTAAAAGATACTTTCAGATTAGTTCAGAAGGTCCTACTTTTTTATATAAAAACATCTTTTAATGACATAAATGATTATCATCTATACATAATGATTATATATTTACAAAGTTAATTCAATATTTACAACTATATTAAAATTTAAACTTACATGAATATCTTCAATAACTAAATTATATTAAAAAAAAATTGTTCAAAGATATTTGTTAACAATTTATGAGTTTGGGAATAGTTGGTCTTTAACGGTATTTAACGATCAATTTTTAATGCAAATGATATTACATCATGAGATGTGTAACTCATACAGATTGTGTCTTTTCATACAGTAAATAATTACTGTATGAATTACACAAATCCTTGAGCTATAAACGCCCAAAAATTTGAAAAGCGTGTTATGGTGATCTCATAGTGCATATTAATGAGCATTTCCCATCAAGCACTAGAGTGCAAAAAATGCCCAAAACATTGCATGCCGTTTTTTCAAAAGTCATAAAATAGCAAATTACTTCATGGACATGAATTGATCTTTAGTTTCATTTAATATTATGTTACCAAATTTCCTTAGAAGGAAGAATGAAAAATCACTTGTTAAATTCATGAAAATTTCCGACTCCCATCAATTCTTCCCAAGTCAACAAATTAATATAAATAGACTGATCCTGAACATAAATGATTAGTCTTTCCTTTCGATCGATATTGACCAGTAATTCATATTTTTGAATCCGTTGTACCCAAATTGTTACAGGAAAACTTGATTTAACTGAAATAATTTATCAGTAAGTAAAAAATGTCTTTCCTTGTGATCTATGGCAACCGGTAGACTGATTCTTGATTCGATGGTCATCTAGAAGCCAATCCTCTCTCATAAAAACTTCGTCCAGTAACTGTAACCGTATTCAGAGTCAAATAATTATAGGTAAAAGTTATAACCAAATATGTTAAGAACTATATGGGTAATTCCACGGGGAACATCCATTTATCTGGCCACGAAAAACCAAAATTTCAGATTGAGTGCACACACCTGAAACAATTTTTTTCCAACTCCTTAATTTAATCATAACTTTCACGAATTTTATCGAAAATTGAAAACAAATTTTTTTTTTAATTGACTGAAGCGTCACTTGGTATCAAGAAATACATTTTTTTAGTACAATTTTCTTTAAGTAGAGGCAATGAGCTTTGGAACGGTCTGTATACGAAGTCCTTTTGGATGAAACATATAAAAAATTAACAATTTAAACTTAGCTCTCCCTAGCAAAACTTCATTTTTTTTCAAACTTTGATCAAAAAAAGGGTGTCACAAGGGGTTTTCTAGTGGAACACTAGTTTTTCTTGACTAAGGGGGTCTCAATAAAGAGAAAAAAAATTGTGTCAGGAGTGTACCCTCAATCTGAAAAGTTGGTTTTTCGTGGCCAGATAAATGGATGTTTCTCGTAGAATTACCCATATACATTATGTTGAACTTTCTGAATACGTCAGTCTGAACCTCAAAATGTAAGTAATGTCAAGGCGTATTTTTAGTAATTAAAAAATATTTGTTAAAAAATATATTTAGTAAAATAAAATTGTAAAATCAATAGAATTGTGGTCTGATTGACAGTTCTATACTCTGAATTGCTTGTGTTAGTTTAGATAACCTAAACTGATGTGTTATTTTAGACCTAACAAGAAAATAAAAACAGTGAAATGTAGTAGATTTTGTTAATTCATAAAATCTTGCATTTTCCTGAAAACTAAGACAACTTTTATAATTGTTATGAAATGATTTTAATTTGTAAAATAATATTACTTTTAATAAATTTAATTCACTCGTACTCGTATTCATTATACGTTTATGAATGTAATGTAACAATATAAATTCGATTATAAAATAATACATACATCAAGATATGTATGTATTATTAATAATATATATATGTATATTTTAAAAATATAAGTAATAAATAATTACATGTGGATTTTTTCTTTGAACAATAAAACAATCTAATCATCGTTTTTATAATTAACGATTTATGGTTGACCTTCAAGTCACGAATTGAAAATGTGTAAAAAAAAGTCTGTTTATTCGCGTGTATCTGCTTGTATTTTATTTGAAATGAAAAATATTTCATTTTTCACGAAATTATATAATTTTTATAGTCTAAAAATATCACAAAGGGAATAAATATGAAGTTGTTTTTATGAACGAAAAATTTCTACCCATCTGAATGTTGTTGGAGTGCTAAAAAACAATCGCGTATAATCATGTTTTATAAAATCTAGTTCAGCATTTGTTGTAGTTTTTTCAATGCTCATGAATTTTTTTCACATTTATGATTGTTGAACGGGCATTATTGTTTTTTCATGACCAAAAGACAGGTATGTGTATTGTGAGCTCATTATGTATAATCTAACTCCTTCTACTATCTTGTTTACTTTTCTCATTAAAATTAGTGAAAGAACAAAGCTTTTTCTTGTACAAGTAAGAGAAATGATAAAATTAGCTAAAACTTGTTACTAAACCATTTTTTAACCCTTTGTAACAGAACTGTTCGTTTCATATATTTTTACTCTTTCCGAGTATTTTTATTCTGTCTGCTGACATTCGTATACAAGTTTTTATATGCGTTTTCTATACTGTAAAAATCAAAAGTTGGGTCTTAGAGAGAATATGCTAATTGAATAAAGTTGAATCTAGAAATTGAAGTTTGACTTGAAAATTTTAGTACACTAGGGAACACCGTTCGCTCCGCTCACTGCGTTCCCTGCGCGCTACGCGCGCTAACCCCGCAAACAGATAGCAAGATTTGTATGCAAAATTTTTGATCAATTTGATAATACGTATAAATGTGTCATTATGATGATCTTCCTCATCATGAAATCATCGTCATCATAATGACCAACTGATTCGTCTTTTCATGACGAATCCAACTGTACATGATACATATATATTCATAACAAATTGAATCTTAATTGCAAACAGCGACTGCAGCGGCGAAACTTTTTTTAATATATTAGGTAGAGGTAGATATGGTGTAACTTTATAGTATAACTTCAATATTGAAGGAAATGTGTTATAAAAATACGGCAAACATGTTTTTATATTAGAAAAAATTCACTTGCAATTGAATAACGATAAATTTACTGCAATTAAAAATTTTATTTTTAAAATCTAATTCGAAATCAAGATTACTACTACTATTAAAGGTAGAAATCCATCCAAATGTTACCACTGAAATGTTTAATGATTCCAATTTTGTTTTGTAAAATAGATTTCACTATTTTAAATGATATTGGTATAAATGAAGTTCACCTCGTTCAAGCCAAGAAAATATTTGTTAAAGATGGTACTATATGCATTGACTGATACGGATTAACCAAGTGGTCAGTAAGTGCAATTCCAAAGTTTGGTATTTAAAAAACTCACCATGTGGGAGATTGAGATTAGGAGATTGAGAGATGATGGGAGAGACACTTTTTCCAATCAGAGCATCTCAGTAGCCAGTTTCCTTAAAAAAATTAACTTTTGTGGGAACCATCGCGGTGCACTAGTCTCAAGAGCGAGACCAGGAAACCGAAAATATAAATTATCGTATTTAAGCTCTCAAAAGCTGTAATCGATCCTTTCTTGCAGAACTTGCGAGCGCCAGACCTCTATGAGTGAAAATCAGAAGACACTACCTACAAGACAATCCAACCCGATTCCAAGTCTAACACAGAACAAAAGTGTTACCTAATTTCACGTCAATCGGTTCGATCCACTCACTGATCAACTTGTGCACGGACAACAAGACAAAATAAAACATTTCGAGAGAAAAAGCCTACATTCATCAACCTAATCAAGAGTAACTATAAAATATATCTAAATTTGCAGCCAATTTTTCAATTTTGATGCAAATTGATCTATGAAATATATTTTCGATAAAGTGAGAATAAACGATAGAACCCACCTTGAATTGCTCTTCAACATCATTTGAAGAAGATATTTAAAAATATTGCTTTCAATATTACGTAAAATTAATATTTAATATAATAGAAGAATAATAGAAACCAAGCTTGATAAAAGACCATTATCTATCATTTTGACCAACCGATTAAAATCTGCTTCACTAATCTTTTCACAGTGCCTAATACTTTCCTTGATGTCTTGCTGAAGCAGGCCGTAGCAAAGAGAACGCGTCTTGGGCTGAGGTAATAGTCCAAAGTGACTGAAACTGTCGGTTTCATACAAAGTTCTTCTCTTCTGGACAAGCCAAGGAGCTCCTCAAAACCCTTTTCAAGGAAGTGAGGACCGCTGAGGAATCTCAACAATCAGGACTACGCAAAGTTGATCCAGTTTTTGAAATGGAACTCAAATAAATACGAATGCCACAAGCCGGAAGTGTTTGAAAGTCCAATTTTAAAAAAGTTTTTTAGGAAACTTTTGACGAAGCCTTTCTTTCAGAAAAGGTAAGGTTTATTTATTTCAGTGTTATTGTTATTATGTATGTATGTATTGTTATTCATATGTGTTATAATTATTTTAGTGTTATTATTATGAAAATTATTATTATTTATTTATATTGATTTTAAATTTAATTAGTATAAAATTAGTTAATGTTTTTTTTAATTTATTTAAGATAAATAATCGAACTCAGGTTGTATGATTATGAAATAGAACTGCAGGCCCTGAGATAATCTAAGACTTAAAATCTTTAAGTCTTGATTATTCTCTTATTATCTTATCTTGAGTGTTATTAATTTATTTATTCATTTTTACAGAGCAACATTTAAAAAAAATTCAATTATGATTTATTCAATTTGACTATAATTTGATCAGTTATTTGTGCTACGGGATTAGCGTGTGAGGGGCGCAGCGAGCGAAGCTCCCTAGTAGTACATAAAAAAGTATAGTTAAGAAATAAACTACAAACATTTTGATTGCGTAGAATTTACAATATCAAACATTCCTTTCTCTCAATGAAAACTGTCTCATGAAACTTTTGAGTTTTAAATATCCAATTAATTAGATCTACTTGTGAATATTTAAAGTATCCAAAATTCGTGTTCGTGTATTTGCATATGATTCACATTCGGTTCACAAGCGAGAGTATGCATCATGTGTGAGCGACGCAGCATCGCGTGCAAATGTACCAGCGATATATACGTACGTAAATATTGTGCGCGGAGAAACACGGCCGACGGACTCGTCAGAGGGTGATGTGAACCCCCTCAACTTATCGGTCACAAATTATTTGAATTTCTCTGGCAAATCGTTGCGCCGTATCTATTCATTAAGTAGATACTAAACGAGATTTCCATCAGTAATTTCCAGGCCAAACTGTTCCGGCACGACGTTTGCCAGCATCATTTGCATATTATGCCGTCACGCCGAACTGTGTACTGTATCGTACTTTCCGATTCAATCGCACGAGTCCGAAATGTCACCGGATGCATGACATATCAATGTCTACCTCCCTTTTAACGATTGCAAAATAATTTATTTATCGATGTCAACTAAAACAAACGCTCTCTGCTCAAAGTTCAAACTATGTTTGCAAAATGTTTTTCTATTAATTCAACATGATTACCAGAGTTAAATAATGTTTCTTGCACAAAGTGTTGGCGAGGTATAGTTCACTCCCAATCCCACATATTGGATCGTCATTCTCTGCAATCACGTGCTTTAATTAAACCCGTCAATTCATTGATTAAAATTCTTCTAGATGATTTATCAAATATTCACCATGCCGACTTGATATATGAATCGCTTTGAGCGTTCATGTTCCAGTTGCGTGAAGCATTCATGTCGTTCATGAATATCGTCTCTGAAAGAACGCGAATACTAAGAATAAAAGTTGCTTTCACTCTAATCGACAGTTATTTCAATTAATTTTTTTACTATTGCAATGACTCAGAAGTGAAAATTAATTCGCTTTGAATTCCTTCTATATACATTCGTACTGCAGAACTTTTTAGATTTCAAGATGATCATTGTGTTTTTATAATTTTTTTTTTTGTATCATTTTCGTAGAAGTGAAACAGCATCTCGTACATTTGGTTAAAAATAATATTCAGTCTCGTAAATTATAAAAGTTGGATTTAAATTTTGTGACAAAGTTGTAAAATAGTTTTGCGCATGCATGAAAATTCGTCCCACTTTCTGTGTGCCGGGGTGGCGAGTGTCGAAGAACATGACGCACTCTAGGCTAAAAGTTTTGTGGACATGGACGTGTTTGCGGACAAGTTTGAATTAGCAAGTTTGCAAGTTACAGAATGCCGATTGGAGGCTGTCCATTGGTTGGCTTTCGTTACCCCTAGTGGCTGCCTAACTTGCTTCAGCCTTCGGCGCTCTGTCAAAATTATAATACCAAGTATTTCGATCATCTTTGAATTACCATTCGAGTGACAAATTGTATCAAACAATTTTGAAATTTTAAAAATTATAAAAAATATTCGATTGACTGCCTTAAGTGAAAGAATTCTTAGTCGAAGAAAATTATTTTAGATTCAAAACTAATACACTCGGAATATCGATTTCGTGCTTGATGAGAAAGATATTGAAGTGTGATAAAAAAAGTCATAGAAGAAAAGAAAGTGACAATAACAGTTGATGCAAAAATAGGGCCGAGATAGTTGACTGAAAACGAGCAACCGAAAAGGGTCATAATTTGAACAAGACAGCGTGGTATGATCCGGCGTCTTTCGAAAAGCCACAGATCCGCCATAAATCTTGGAGACGAGTACCAAGTGCCGTTTTTTTTAACGTTTCAGCCGTGATAAGTTAACTCGGTGAAACGAAGCGACGCTATTTCACTGGCCTGTCTTATGCAGCAGATGCGGGATAGCGTCCGCTCTGCTACGTATTACGCGATCAACTTTGAAGTTTTGCTATAAGATGGAGATTTGGCCAATGGAACACCATATTCGTTGTGTAGACTTTTTATCTCTTTAAATTCACCAGATTTAACCCAGAATTGAGTTAAAAAAAGACGTTGATTTTTTGTAAATCGTCATCAAAAGATTTTTCACTATTAAAATGCAGGCATGTGAATCACTGTAGAATTTAAATTAGGAATTTAAAAAATGAAGCCGTATAAATATAGATTGTTCAATTAAAAATTGGAAACTAAGAGATTGTTATTCGGTATACTCGAGAAATAACTGAAACGTGGAAAAACATTTAACTTGTATTGGTAATTTAGAGCAGAAGTAGCATCAGTAAACCTAAATTTTAGTAGTTCAGTCACGACATACTAAGAACATAAAGATTTTACTGTCCTTCTCAGAGTTACGTGATATTTTTGAGAAAATTTGTGTCTTTTCGTATTCGATATAACATTAATGTTATTATTGTTGAACAATTATTGCCCACTTTATTAGAGGTGAGTAACAAAAGACGTGCTCATCTGTTATATACATTGTAAAACAAGTAGTAGCAAACAATTTATTACAAAATAAAAAGTTCATACAAGTGCATCATGTAGATCATTTAATTTACTCGGAAAATAATTGTCTAGTTATTAGTTTAAATGAATAAGTAATGGAATGAAGCAAGAAAATGGAAATTAAAAAAATAATATTTATTTTTCAACGCATAAATAAAAAAAATTAGACACATGAGCAAAATCTGTGGAGTTCATTACGTCCTTCGTAATCCGAATCTGGTTTTTTTAACTCGAGGGAAAAAAGTCTCGTTAGCATAAAACATAATCCTTCAGTCACTAAGTTAATGTGTTTGTGGCTTAATATAGGTACCTTCTATAGCCATATTTGAGCCACACTTAACAACCCGGGCTCATTATAACGCTATTCTCATAAAGTTTTTAATCTGTTCAACGATAACTACAATAAGTTTTTCATCTGTTAATATCGTTTGCGAGTCGACAAAATATTAATGTAGAAGAGTATATTTAACGTCAAGTTGAAAAAGGGGTAACTTTTGCTTAAATTAGTTTTTATTGAAACCGTGTATTTGGATACATACCGTTTATACGTCATTGTATCATTACAAGTCGACAAATCCTAAACAGATGTCATCAACAACCATGGCGACATTTAGTCAACAGGACAGCCACTTATCATTTGATATCAATCATACAATTAGCAATACCTGATCAACAATGTCACAGTGCAACGATAAGCGGTAATGTGAATTAATAAATGATTATTTATGAATATGTTGACACAGTAATTGCTGACGACGGGGTGTAATTGATGTTGGCTTAAGAGTTTGGAAGTTATTTTGGAGACATCTTATTTGTAGCTGACTTTGAATGTGGACCGAAATAACAATTTTTCATTAATTTAGTAATGTTCATCTGTGATCAGACTTTGAGGCACTTAAACGCACCAAATAAGAACGACTGAAATGGAGATTGTGAACTTGCGGCTGAAAACGAGATTAGCGAGCATATAACAGGCTGTAGCATGATCCACGGTTACAACCGAGTGGCACTTGACGTGAAACGTGATAAAGCAAGCTCATTAACTGCAGAGCCCAATACGAATTTCATCAGTATGGTCGGGATTACACGTTCGACGAGCGCACATTCGAACGTACGCTCGAACTTGAGAAATTTTATCGCAGTTGCAAGTTTAATGGGATTTATGAATTCAATCGTGTCTGTTTCTGGATGATTGATAGCGACAACAATCGATCGCTGACAAAAATTTAATCAGAACCAATTAATCATTGGCGATGATTCGTTGGAGTTTGAATCTTTAATGAATAAATAAACCAACAGCGAAGAGCTCAAGACGCCCGGGTAAACATCGCCTTTCTGCTAACGCCTCAATTTACTTTTACTAAGGATTCATTAGCTCGGTGAGTATACCATAGCGCAGAGCCAAACTCGCACGCCAACCAGGCACGTTGTATCGTTTACACTTTCATTGCAAAACTTTCGACGCTAAGGTTTTCACTCAGATTTCTAACAAAATATTGAGTTTTGTGCTTTGGTATTTTTATAGACTCCTAATGAAGCACGTGAATGCAATTTTCGGCTACGAACATTCCTCTTCATAAATTTTGCTTCAAGTTGCAACCAATGAAGAGGTAACAGTTTGTTTTCTTAATCAAAATAAAAACTGGTTGAATTTTAGATGAATAATCGTAATATAAATGTACTATATAAATAAAATAATACGGCCGGTTTGTTTACATGCGAAAATTTGACATATGTAGGTTCGTTAGGAAAATCGGGAATTAAAACGCAGGCGCGCGCTGACGTATTTATATTTATTTTGTGAAATTTAAAAATCTGATGGGGGAGAGCACTTCTCACGGACGAAAATGTAGTCACCAAAAATATATCTTAGATAGTATACTTATTGCTGCTTTATATATGTTTTTTATATAAAAAATATATTACATTTTATATTTCAAAATCTATATAATGAAATTTGTAAAAAAATATATCATGGATATTATACTTATTGCCGCAAATATATTTTTCTAGGTAAATATATATTTCATTTATATTTTCAAAATATATTTTCGTCCATGCGGGGCGCGAAGCGTTCTTGACATTCTAGTCATTACAAAACCATTATGTATATTTTCCATACATAAAAAAAACAAACAATCAAGCAACGTTACCGAATAATATTAAAAAGTTTATGTGTAAGAAATATTTTTTTTTTGTTATCACAAAATTGGTAATAAAATAATAAAAAATTGGTTACCAATTTTTTTTTCTAAATTTTGTTTGAATTTATCTTAAACTATTTAATTTTTGAAACAAACATTAATTTTTTTATTTTTTATTTATTGTTAAAATATTTTTATTTTCATTATTTCACTCTTGTATCAATTTTTTGTTTTATTAGAATTAAGGAAAATGAATATAAAGATTTTTTTTTCAATTTTAATACATGTTTTTTATTTTTTAAACCCTTCATTTTACGTCATTTCAAACTTATTTTTAAAAATTATAATTTTTATTATTTTAAATTGTCTTACGAGCTAAATTTATCATATCATCCATAAATAGTGAAGTCAATTCGTAAAGTACAATTTCATATTGACTTACATCTTGCGCAGGTATATGTTCATTCATGATAGAGAGAACAAAGTTTTTCATATCTGCTTCATGAATCCGCATGAGTAGAAGCGAAGCATCGTTGACACCTGTATTATTAAAATGATTCAAAGATATCTTTCCAGTCACAAAATTTATAATTTCGTTTTTACATATTTCAGCACTGTTTTTGTATTTCTCGAGATAACAGAGTCTCGACCTAATACACGGTATCAAATTTACTACCATTTCAAACGACACTTTTTTTATCACAATCATCGGTGGTGTAGTCTCACCATGAAAGATATTTTCCTCAATGAGAAGTGCCTTTTCACCATATGAAGTTGTGAAATGAAGTTTGAAATACGGATGGTCCACACCTTCAATGTTGCTGTCCAGATAAGTTAAAATTTGATGAATTTCTCCACAAAACAGGTTCAATCAAATCAAAACCATTCAATTCCGTGGTGGTTGATAGACAGCCAGTTATTTTTTCTTTTTAAAGCGTCAGGAAACGATTGAAAATGTTGATTTGGTTTCACAATCCAGTGTCCAAGAAATTCATTTCGACTTGAAACAACTGCGACTTCTTTCGGTAAAAATAAATCCTTCTCGTTGATAAATCCTTGAATATCGACAAAAATATCCATTTTCACTCACACAACTGTTCTCTCTGGAGACAAGAATGATACTAAACTCAATTGCCAAAGTCTATACTAATTTGACGCGAAGCGTCTATATAATAAATGAACAGCATTAGGTAACTGCTCTGAAAATCGTATTTCAATCTGTATATTGCCGTGCCTAACAAGATTCCAATGAGATGGTGAGTTTGCTGACAAATCTGGTGTAAGATCAAAAACGAAAAGACAATAACCCTCAGGATATTCTGTTTTAGTAATACAGTTTCCTTCATTTAGAAAATGAATACCTGTACCTGTGAAGAGACTATGATAAGCATCTAAGTACAACTTTTTATCAGAAAAGTCTGGTTGAAGCGGTCGAGTCGGGTATTGCACACTGTCTACATAAAGAGAAAGAAAGTTAATATTATAGTGATGAAAATTCAACGGGTTAAGGGATTTATCTCCATTATATGCCTTGTTATTGACGAAACCTAATATAACACGCTTGGGTAACTGTCCCAATATAACGTTATCCAACATTTCACCGTGAACACCTGTGTGTAAAGACATAGTTTTCACCTCAACTCTTGTCAACGGATATTTTGCAGATGTTTGAGTCAAAGCTTTTGCGTGAGCTAGAAGAACTCCAGGGCTTATTTTGACACGTCTTACTAAGAGCGCAGCATCTGGGATTTTCAAACGATAAGATTCAGCGTGTTCAGACAAGAAACAAAATTCTTCACGTGACCTTACTACACGAACTCTCAACTCCGTATTCGAAAGTATGTATTTATTTTGATAACACAGATCGCTGTGAATATGACCAATGAGGTCAATAGAAAAGTTTTTTTTCAAGTATTCCTTTCTCTTTTTCAAACCAATGTTAGCATCTGTGAGATCGTCCATTTTATCAGCTGCATCTTTGAATCATAAAACACTCGATAAATGTGAGTTTTGTGCATCTGACCCATAGTTTAAGAGGTTTTCAATGTATGCTCTATATGGATAAGCATTATTTGATGGAGAAACAAGTTTTTGATTGAGAAAAACATCTACCTGATTAAATAACGAATGAAGTAAATTATTGACAACTCCAGGGTTTGCAGCTTGAGCAGCAGCTCTAGCTCCTTCAATCACCGATAACTCAACTTTCAAACTCAACATAGTATGCGTGACATCTAAATAATCTTCGGAATTACTCACGATAAATTCAATAGGGCCTGATTCGGACAAGGAAGAAAACGGTCGTTGATGTACCCATTGTGAAGATTCGATTGTGGTTTGAGTCGGAGGAAGAGTAAAAATATCCAACTCAGATTTTAAACATTCAGACGAGTGTCCGTGTAAGAAAGGCATTACGTAAAAATATCCCTGACAGAGCGCAATTTTCTAACTTTCTTCTTGTTTGATCTTTTTTTGTTATTACGTTTCTTCGTTTTCTTAGGCTTCTTCTTTCTCGATTGCTTTTTTCGTTTATGTTATGTCTGGTTTTTGAATATATTCCGTTTAGTTGTCATGGTGTCATGATTGTTTATATCTGTCGGTTCAGTTCAGCTTATTACGTCTAGTCAAGTCTGTACGTCTGCATATATGTCTTGTATTATAATAAACGTGATAAACATTGTGACTAACTAGTTTCATTGACTACAACAGTTTAACGATGGTTCCAATAGCTGGTATCGTTTGCAACTAATTTGATTTTCTTGTTTTTCTATATTTATATCCTCTGCCCTGCATCATCGAATCGAGTTTTTGTTCTGCTTTACGTTTAAAATTTCAACCTGTTTCTCGCATTCTATAATTAAATGCTTCCTTTGGAGCGATATCCTTATTTGTAATATCATCAAGAAAATTTAAACCTGATGTAAGAACTTCCTTTCCTAAAACCCTTGCACCTCGGGATAAAAGTGGGAGAATGCGTCTAAATAAACCATCAAGAAAACTTCCGATACCGTGACCTTTTTGATAAGGTACTCCAACATAAAATTTTTTTATTTCACTGGGGTGATTCACGTGTTGTCCTCCAATTTGCTGTATATAATATTCTTCATAGTAATTCGTCATGGTGGTGAGTACGTTTAAAATGTAACGTAGCGATCAAGCGTCCAAACCAAATGCGATTGGGCTTCCAAGGCTGTCTCTTAAGTCAATTCTTATAGATTGAAAAAAATGATCGTAAAAGCGGAAAAAAACGGGTGGGGGCAAAATTTACAGATTTTGTGCGAAAATAATTGTAATTGGTTGTATCCACGAGTACAATTCGCAACAAAGGTGTTTCGACATCACCTACGATGCATGGTTCAATTCAATCCGTGTAGACATATGAACTGTTTGGAATTGATCGATATAAGTTAACAGGATATTTACCCTGTGCAGTTAGATTTTCTGAAGAAATCAGTTCTAAACAATGACTTGCTTTATAAGAAAAGCCTAGGATGCGTTCCAGACTGAATCCCATAAACAACTTGAGACTATCTCTGTCACTCGATACGCATGGACCTTTATCAGTACATTTTCCATCATCCGGACTGACGGTTGTTATGTGAGCAACATTATTTTCATCCAGCTCAATAAAAAAATCATTAGAAAATAAATCCATAAAAATTTTGAAAATACGTCAATTGTTAAAAGAAGGTATAAAATGTTATCATTATGTTTTTTCATGGAATGAAAATCAGCAAGATCTATCTCCCAGACACGATCAATTTCAAAAACATTGTACATACGTCGGTCAAATTTTCTTCTTACATAACGATGTAGAGTATTCTTGTTGCGTCTATAAGTCGATGTTGTCCAGAATATCCAGTCGCCTTGGTCGGATCCAGATACAGTTGTTTCAATCGGTTTCTTCTTCCTGGTCTCTACTTTTTGTTTTTTCGTTCTTTCAATTCCATTGCGATCCATGGTGTTTTGATAGAGTTTATTGTTTGTGATCTATCAAAAGGTGTTATTATTTTCCTTGTTAATTTACGTCGTTCTCGCACTTCTTTTTGTAATGTTTGTATTAAAAGTGTGTTAGCATTTTCTATAATTTTTTCAACCTTGTAAACAGTTTCTTCATCGTTCGGTTCTGATTTCAAAACGTCGGGATTTCCTATGAATGTTCATGGAATAGAAAGTTATTTCAACAGTGACATAAACTGCTCCTTTCCAGCGGTGTGAATCGTCTTTCGCTTTCTTACTGTGTCATTGATCAAATCAATAATGAACCATTTCTTCACCATTTATATAAACATTTCCTATCTCATCCCAGTGAAATTTCTGACGAGTTAAATGCTCCAAAAAATTTAAAAGTTGTCCCGTCACGTTGCAATATAGTTGTGGAACACTCTGTATGATAGTTTCTTTGCTCATCCCAACTTTTTCAGGAACACTCTCTTTTCTTATTGTTTCCACTGTTGATTTTAATGGCAAATTATGAAGAAATTGCGTAAATAACTGTTGAAAATTATTCCACTTTTCCCGATCGTCTTTCCCAGAATTTATGACTCATTTCAACATCCAATTGTGATAAAGGATCCCCCGGTGTTTGCATAGATGGCCTCGTTTGTAAATTTTCCTCGGGTGCGAGAACCATTTTCTTAGCGTGTTCCATTGATGAGTTTTGAAAATAATGCTCCAATAATAGGTGTCAGTAAAGGAATTAGAAAACCGCCTCCTGATTGAACAATAATATTTTTCTTTTTATTCCAACTGTCTTTTTTCGATGCTATTTCTCTCAACAGTCAACGGTGTCGTTTCAATTTTGTTTTCTGTTCTGTTGTAAACCTAATATTTACTTGTAAAAGATTTAAAACAATCTCGCATATACACTTTATCAACTAATTGTGTGCACCATTTAGTATCTTAGTCCTTTGTTGTTTTTTCAAATGTCGCAACGCACGGAGAACCTCTAAAGTTTTTTCCCTGTAGGGCAACCCTGCCATACTCGTTACAAACGAATAACTAGTACGATGAACACTCTTTCATATCTTTCTTTTAAACACAGGATGTTCAATTGAAAATTTTCCTGTTTTGCATACAAAAAGATACAAAGAACAAACATCTATTTATAAAATTTCTTCGTTTTCTTTACAGACATGAAGAGTTTTGTAGAGACCTGTTCGCCCACCGAAAAATGCATCTCGGGGGTTCAGAGGTTTCATATCAATCCACTCTTTTTTTGATTCTAAAAACTGCGAGACTGAAGGATT
>JAQQRF010001135.1:0-16154 GCA_030523145.1 Trissolcus brochymenae
TATATATATATATATATATATATATATATATATTGAATGAGGTGTTTATATAATGTATGATTCGATTGAGAAGCAGTATTTTGTTTTCTTCATGTACTTATATATTGTATTATAAAAACGTAAAGATTCTCTGCATCAGAAAACGCATCACTGACTTCTCTCTCTATACTGAACGTCGAAAATCTACTACCGAATACACCACTCATTCAAAAATATATACTTTGAAAAACGGTTAATTATATTGTTATTGTGAAAAATATACATTTGCGTGAGGCACAAAGAAAGTCACGTTTTAAGCGAAGGGATGTTCGAAGAAAGTTTGACCGACTGGCATCACTGCATCAGTTTCGTATAAATTTCATATCGTTGCTTGGGCATCCATGCGAGATGAACGAGCAAAGTATAAGTAACAAACATTTTTATTCAAGAATATACCAAAATAAAACTTTGTCTCAATAACATTCATGCAAAACCAGATGCGTCCGTTTTAATTCATGTATGCCCGCTCATCCGCATACAAATTTGACATATCTTTTCCAGAGCGTTGTACTACATATTTATACCTATTGTATTATATATATTAAAACGATGTGTGCGTACACATGTACATACTTGCTCATCTGTGTATTGCCCTTACAAAATATAAAATTAATCAAAGATAAAAAACTGCTTCCTTTATCGCGCGCTCTTCTACTGTGCTCAAAAATTGACCATTACAACGCTCTGGGTGCGCTTTGTTCATCACTAATATAAATAATAATTGATAAAGCATCTTATAAAATAGATTCTCCTCACAAGCCATTTCAATTTAATAAACACATGTTCCATGAGGACGTAACAATTGTTACGTTTGAGATATGTAACAGTTTTGTAATACATATACAAGAAACTTTGATGCTCAAAGGTTTTAAAACTGATGCGACATCATTGTCATCAGTATACATGTACATTTGCACAAAAGTTTAAAATTCATAGCTGATGCATCAAAACTGTCGCATCAGAGTTTACCTTCCTATCAACGTTTAGTAACATCAAGTTTTTTTTTATTAATGCGTATATAGTAAGTCAAACTCTAATAATAAAAGTCTAGATTCATCAATCACTCATACAGAATACGCTTTTTCTTTACAATTTGTCTTCTGTAAGGGTTATTGTAAAACTCTGGAGTTACATTTAAGAATTGTAAAATAAAAAACAAACAAAAAACAACATTTTAATATAAAAATTAATCTTAATTTATTTGTGATGTAACATTTGTGTAGTTGATAATGTACCATACATGTTACCTTGCGTTACATTAGAAAATAAAATACAAGCAGGACAAGTATATAATTTATAGTTTTGATATATAAAGCTTACACTATAATCACGCGGATAACAATTTTGGATAACACGAACTGGTCTTTTTGTTACCCGATGATGCTACATTTTCATAGTCAAGTGATTTTGATACAAAATATATATTGTTTTATGTTATATATTTATATCTTTATTTTTTTCATATATATATATATTATTCGTTATTACGTGTGAAACGATATGTTGTGTTTTAATATCGTTTTTTTTTTATTTTTGATACAACATTTATCTTTCATAAATAATGAAACGTAAAAAAACCAAATATACCGCTACCTCGGTCCGGTATGTTTGGTGCGTGCGACAATACATATATTTATTTGTAGTTGAGTTCACCCTCTAGTAAAGCTACAATTTTTAAACTCTCGTTTCACTCTTCTCATCACAGTAACAATTACATATCACTCTTACTATATAGAATCGTCAATTTTTTTTCTCCCAATACATATTTTTGCTATAAATAATTTGTGCAATTTTGTGTGTCGCTTATTTCACCAAGTGTTTTCTTTAATCGGCTCAGTAAATGAGTTTTATTGAAAATAAAATTGAAATTAAAGCATCTTTCCATTATTGAAAATATAATAATATATTATGTAGAATATAATAATATAGAGATGCCGATCGATGCCGCGTATTTTTATACATACGCGCGTTCATAAAACGTAGATGTCTTTTATTACAAAGCTTACAAAATGAGACATTTGGCTAGCACTTTTAATAGCCCAGAGTTTAAGAAAAAGAAAAAAAAAGACTAGTGTCGTCTGTTCGATTCATTATACGTTTTTCTATAAGTACGCAGTAGTTTTTAAGTAATTGTAAAAAAAGTTGCTTTCATTGAATGATAAAAATAATAATAAATTGATCATTCAAATATGCCATTTGTGCATCATAAATGCTTGTATATAGTCAAACAATTCAGACAAATTCGATAAACAAGTCTGAATCTCAATACAATCTGTTTAAAATGTATATATATATATATATAGTTTTGATATACGATTGTTCAAAGATCGAAGGACATCAAGTCCTTGCGGGGTTTATGTAACAAATATTGAAGAATCGTACAAATTTTGAATTCACATAAGCGCTTATTCGGTCACAGTATATTTTAAAAATCTTTCTTTATCTTTAAAAATCATTACAGTTGTGATTCATTCGCATAAACATTTTGTTATTGGAAAATAATTTTGTGTCATGTTGAAATGACACAAAATATATATATATTCATCCATACTTAAAACTATATAAGGTACTAGCACCTATTACCAACAACAAAGTACCAGCGATTAACATTTTTATAGATTTTAAAAGCTTACTAAAAATTCATTAGAAGTCAATTGAATGAGTATTGTTTACTATTGTGTAAAAGTTATGCTGCAATATTCTGCAACTCTAACAAATAACTTTCTCGAATAAATTTTGTTGAAAGAAATTAATTACTTCCAAATACGTGACAATATATACGACGGTAATAAGTGCACTACCTGTAGTTACAGAAAAATGAAATCACGACTGAATGACTGATATATATACACAATTCAACAAATATCCTCTTTGAAAAAAAGTGAATCATTTTATTGATTGTGATTTGATAAATTCTGCAGCAATCTTGATGAAAAACGAATTGGAACTGTTTTAGTTTTATGAATTCAAATTTGCTTGGAATCATTCAAAGCTTCGATGTGTGTATATGTGGCCAAACAATGAAGATATATTTATATAAATAATAATAAATGCTATATATAGTTTAAAAGTAGTAAAGCGCGAGAATTTTGCTAATCATTTGCCGCGCGTTTCCTCTGCGGCCTCATGACTTAATTACGAACTTACGTTCTCGACTCAACTCACGCGGTACAAAAATTTGCATTCTCCATATTCTATAACACGTTTTATCACGGTGCAAAATATATACTTCTTTAACAGTTATTCATTCTGTATATATATATATATATATAGTATTATAATGCGCGCATTAATTTCGACAAAGCGAGATTATTTGTCTCACAGAAAAAAGCTTTTGAAAAGCACGCACAAGTTGATTGTATAAGCGAGACGTTACATGTATTTATACATCAGTGTCTAACCGTCAACCAATCTCCACCTTAATTTTTTTATTAATCATTCCTATTATTCATCTTTTGTTCCATCAACTACAAAAAAAATAACGAATTGAATATGAAAATGAATATTTTACTTCACAATGTTAGAAGAGAACTCGAATTGACTGAATCTGCTCTTCCATCCTGAAAATCAGATTGTCACATTCATAACTTTTACATTTATTTGCAAATATGCATTGTCAATACTGAATGATGTATTGACATATTCGGATCAACAGTTGATAAAAAAATAGCCCTCATTCATGGTGGAAATAACGTTTTTTAATATTATTCCACGTGCATGTCATTTTTCGTTTTTCAAATCATGGCATAATTGAATTTCGTTAAAGAAACAAAAACGTGAACTATATTATTATTTAATAAATATCGGTTGACGGTTTTGTAGGCGATGGTCGAAGATATGCTTATTATATAATATATATCATCTGAATGTATATGTAATAATTGTTAAAAATTATTGTTGCTCGTCTTTGTGTTTTTATCAATAAAAATAATTCAACATTATATAGTGTCTCTTATCATTCATTAAAATGATTATTATCATTGAGACGGAGCATGAATAATTCTTGAAGTGATATATAGATATATCATTTTTATTGGGATGTCTGTTGTTGTCACGTCGGACGTTGACACGTGTTTATATGCAGCTTGAGAGCTCGCGCGCAACATGTGCTGTTAACAAGAATTTCGCGCGAGTCTGAGCTTTCCGGACGTTCGCACGGGTTTAGGGCAGTATTTATCGCACTTTTGGCTATCATCAAAAATAAATGTCGTAATAACAATCAATACGGCTCAACACCAATCTGAATGATGCTTCAAAGATCATTATTGAAAGATATCGATGCTGACTTTTTGATTAAAATTATTTTGTGTTTTTTATCAAGTGAGTCACAAATTAATTAAGGTCGCGCTTGGATTAGTCGAAAACCCTCTTCAATCGTAATATATTCATTCGGAGACTTCTGTTTTCATAACGTTCTTTTACTTTAAGTATAGTTAAATCAAACTGAAATAATATTATAAAGATACCGACAAGCATCATATGAGAAATGAAAAAAAAAGCTACATAAAAATTAAGTCACATGTTTACATCAATTGCGAGTTGATATTCTAAGTATATTAGGCATCAGATAATTTAGAACTTATAGTGTATATTATAGTTTGTGCAGTAGGACGCGTCTATAAAGTCGCGATCTTTCGACTTTTTTTGAACTATATTTTATTAGCTATAAGTATACAATTTAAATGTGTGTATGCAAATATCAAAATTACGCGCACATACGTATACACAAGCGCGCGCAGCTCTCTTTTGTTAAAAAATCTTCACTTTCTTTATATTATTATTATACTGTATATTCGAACAATTAAGTAATACTTTATTATTTAAAAAAATGCTATCATCTAAAGCATTAGATTAACTCGTTATATTTAGTGAAGAATATTTTTGAATACAATTAATTTAAAGAATGTTATAGAATTTTTATTGAATTATACTTTTCCTGATTCTTGAGAATCGCATTAAATCTATATCAGAGCTTAATATACTTAAAAATTCAACTCATAATCTGTAAACAATGTTTCGTATTATTGTTAACAATTAGAATATAATGATATTAACTCCCAGTGTTAGTGTGTAAAACTGAAACAACGAATGTACCGCAAAGACGGTAATATTTTGTTATCTAGGTCATCGGACGACCCGATGAAGTTCGGTTCAATATGGAACTGGGATTATAGATCGCTCATAACAAGTAAACTTATTATTATGTGTTTAATCTATTGTTCAATGAAAAATTCAATTATTATATTTTTATCCTCGTAAGCAAGAAATATTTAATCTCTTTCAGCTTTTGGTGCGACTGCATTCAACTTATTTATTTTTGCTATCAGCTTTATTTCGAATTTAGGTCGTCATACAATTTGACCCTTTCGTCGTATGTTTCGAACGCGATCTACGTGCAAAATTCTTGGCAATTTTTTTACAAAATTACTTTGTCTTATTACTTAACATTAAACAGCGTAAATAATCTAAATTATCTATACAAATTGCAAAATCATCATAGCACAAAAGACTATAATGAAAAATATATAACGCGATGGGAGAAACGTTTTGTAGTTTGAGCTAATCCATTTGCGATCTTATATATGACAAATAATTGACGTCTTGAGATGCATCATATATGGTTACACAGCAGGTTTGTTGAGCACAACACAAAGACTTTCCACGAGACAAACAAACATTGATTTTTGTACCGTGGAAAGTATTTATCAAAAACTTTCATCCGGACGAAATCTTTTTTTTTACTTTTGATGATTTTATTTATTCGTTTTTTTGTTTAGTTTTTTGTTTTTTTTTTGTTTTTTTTTGTTTTCTCAAGAAAGAATCATTCAACAGCCCTTTGCAAAATGTAATACGTGTTTCAAACATTTATGATATAATGTAATAATAATGATTATACATATATAAGTAAAATCGAACACATGGGATTCTACTTGGACTAAACGCAGTCCAAAATACGCGACAGAAAATTTAATGTAAAGTGACACCACTTGCAAAGTTGTGAGTAGTTCGGTGTAATAATTCAGTCAATTGAACAGGATATATATAACCGGGGAAAGAGTGGCATATGGGGTAAAATGTCACGCCTTGAATTTGCTATTAACCCTTAAGCCCTGAACCTTTCAAACAATATTGTAGACCAAAAAAATTGTAAAATTTTTATTTTTCAACACTGAAAAAAGTAAAATCAATGAAGACATTTTTTTTACATTTTCTGTATTTTTTCCAATAAATTACATAATTTTGACCCTAAAGTTGAGTTAAAAAATTGAGTGATCTTTAAAAAAATCAAATCGATTAAGCATCCAAAAGTATTATGAATCTAGAGAGAAAAAACGTAAAAAGTCTGACAATTTTTAACATATCAAATGTGATCAAATTGAAGCTCGAGGGTTAAAAACACTTGTTTTCACAACACCTGTCCCAAAAGTGCCATCAACTTTTGCCATCGATAAGTAGAACGGAAGTGCTAGTTTCGAATGGAGTTACATTTCGAGAAATGCCGTTGTTGAAAAGTACTGTTGACCAGAATTAAAATTGTCTTTTTATTCTAATTCTAATGGCCTTTTTTGCGAATTAAAGCTGGCACTCTTTTGGGGCAAGAAATACGGTCCAAATCTTAGGACAAAAGTGCCGGTTCATGAGCCAGTGTAAAGCGAGGGCAACTTTGAAACCCGCACTATCGTTCTAAGATGTAAAATATAATATTTTTGCATTTTATGTACAAGTTCATTAACCAATATTTATCTACAATATTTATCAAAAGCGTGTGGATTTTGAAACATGAAAAAATTATTAAGTTTCACTCTTACTCGGGTTGACCCTACATAATGATTTGCAAAATAAGATTGCATTTAAGCAATTATGACAAGAAACGTACAATCAAAAATTTAAAAAAAAAGTACAGTTAAATCGTTGGATTTATTGCACAGACCGCACGAATTTTAAAACTGATTTAAGTCAACTGTACGCATTAAAAAAAATATAGCACATTTGAATTGTTCGTTATGAAAATGTGTTGTCGGAAAAATTCAAACTTATTTTTTTGCCCTAAGAAAAATTTGTCATGGACGTCCAAGCCAGCTGATCAGGACATTATCAGGCTTAGCCATGAAAAACTTATTTCAGTTTTCAAAGATTGTACAATTTGTTTCCAGATTAAATAAGGCCAATTAGACCGATAAGGCCTTAACCAGTTACCCTAAACAGGCTTTTAAACTGTATGCAACGTTTGGATCACATTTGGCTCTGATAAGAAAAACAAATTAACTAGTTGGAATTTTTTTTTACTTTACCAATTTTAGTTAAGCAGTAAGTTTGATGGATTTTCATCGTGGCTTCGGTTTTCTGATCAGCCCCCAACAAATTGCCAATTAGGGCTTATTGAATCCAAGCGTTATATGTGCCATGGTTTCCCGGCGAGGTCCAAAATTCAGTTCAATGAAAATTTTTATTAGGGTAATTTTATACAAATTTCATACAGAGTATAACAAATTATTTTAAAGAATCCATAATTCAGCAGAAAATTCATTTCTGAAATTCATTTTCTATGGATTCATAATAAAAGAAAAATGAAATAAACATAAAAAGTTTTTTTTTATCATGTTCGAATGAAAGTGACGAAACAAAGAATTTATCGAACAATCCAAATATGTATATAATAGTTAACATTGACCGAAAGATACTAGGTATTGCCAACATTGTCCAAAGAATATTAGGCAATGTAAAAAAATATCCATTTTTTAACATTGCCCGTAGTATATGCGATATATATATAAAGAAATATTTGGCATCTCTGTCTCATTGCGCAAGTGGTGACTTTACATCCAACGTAGTGTAGGGTTTAGGCTTGTCGTTTTGGGATAATAAATATACGTATAGTATATTGAGAAGACGACGGAGTCAAATTTGAAAACGTGTGTGTTGTTTTATTGCTGTGGCTGTTTCATTGTATAATTTATTATCTTATTTTACTCAGTGCGCAGTCTCGCGCCCACATGCCTAGCCATTTCGTGCCCAGTATATTTGACATTATACAATGTAAATACACGCGTCGTGTTAGATTTTTAATTATTTGAACGGCGCGACTGACGATAGTTTGAGTTCTGCGGCATGCCTCTCAATAATAAAATAACTCGACTTGCTGCGCGATACTAACTTTTGAAATCCTGTGGGAGGATCCAAAAGCGCGAATTAAAAACCAATCAGATCCTGCTTTTATTGAGTGCGCGGAAGACGAAAGAATTTATTCGATGCCGGTAGGTGGCAATTCGTTTATTTGTTCTCGGCAGTGTAACATTGAAGTTCCGAATAACATGTTTTTGTATACTCACATATCGTCGTTGACCTGAAATAACCTCAGCAAAAATTGATGCTTCATCAAGTTGTTGAACACATTTTTTTGTTTTCAGTTAAATTTTGAACCTCGGAACACGTGTGCGACAATCGCATTATAGTTTGTATTCGGAGCTGCTTGACAAAACAACACATCATTTTGGATGTTTAAAAGTATACTTTTGTCTTGTCCGAATAAAAATTTTGAACATTCGAAATTGAGAAGTGGGTGTTGGAGGGAGGGTCTTGTATTTATTAAGACGCTCTACGAAATAGTGGTATCTGCTGTATCAATCGCGACCAAGCCCGCTATTGTCTGAATTCGGTTTTTCAACATTGAATAAGTGTGTGCAACGGTTATTGTTTGTCGAATATACAATTTTAGTCTCAATAAGTCTTCAGCACGAAAATTGTTGACATTCAGTGTATACTATCTACAATATAGAGGATATATAGTTCGCTCTTTATGCTCGTCATTGAAGATTGATGGCAGAAATTGTCATCAGCAAGCGGCGGTGGCGGCGACAGTAGCAGCAGCACCTTGGCTGTCTGTTCAAAATGAATAATAATAATAATAATAATAATAATAATAATAATAACAATAATAATAATAATAATAATAATAATAATAATAATAATAATAATAATTACTGCGCATGACAATAGTTGATGAAAACATCGCGCGGATAATGAAGCACTTTATCTGAATCCTTATGGAGCGTGATGTTTTGGTTGAGAGTAGTATATCCGTCCGCCTGCAAGCATTGATGATGATTGAACAAATTGGATGAGCAAGAAGGCGAGCTGTGTATATGAATTTTGGCTTACCTTGAGACGCGAATGGATTGATTTATTATCGTTTAAAAAGCTCATTTTAAATTTGTTTATCATCATATAATAAACGCGCGAGAATGCCCTCGGTTTGCTGCGTTGCGCTCTAGGATTAAATTGTGACGATCTTAGCGGCTGGATAATCACTGAGACAAATAATGAGGCAGATAGTAAATAAATAATGATTGCTGGCCTCTAACAAGATGGCGGTGGTTTAGACTCCGGTGTGATTGAATATGTAGGAAACGTTGCTGTCCTGGTGAGACAAGTGGACGCCGGAATGGAAGGCTGCCCGCTTAGTTGAAGAGTTGTTGACATAATATGAGGATTTGCGCATGCTGGTGGAGGTCGACATGACCGCGACCGTCTCATAGTAGCGAAGCTTGCTGCAGCATTGGCCGCTCTTTAAAATAGCGACGAACCCTCTGCGATATTTTTTATTGAAAAAAGCGTAGAGTATAGGATTGATGCACGAATTGCTTGAACCAAGCCACTGAGCGATCGGTGTCGCGACCCTCAATACTTCGTCCTCCCATTCGGCGGTCTCACCACCAAGTTTAATTCGCGCAAATATCACATACAACGGTAGCCATGACAAAACAAAGATTATCACCACAACAACCAACATCTTCACCACTTTGACCTTTGACATCTGTTGCATGCGATCCATCTGGTCGTCCTTCGTGTCTGAAGGGATGTTCCGACGCGACACTTTGATCCAAATCAATACGTAACACATTGAGATCAGGATCATTGGTAGCACGTAGCACAGTGTTAGGTTGCCGATCAAAAAGAAAAGAGAATCATCTTCAGGCCGCGGCCACCTCTCGATGCACAGCCGGAGATCTGGATCGTCCCGATACATGGCCAGATCAAAGAACAACAACCAAGGAGATGTACTCGTCAGCGCGACAAACCAAATTACCAGTATCATCATACGTGCTCGACGTTTCGTTATCTGGCACTTGAGTGGCCACCATATCGCCAGGAACCTGTAACAAATCGAATCATTTTTATTTTGTTGTTCTTTTTCTTTCTTTGTACTTCAGTCAATTTTTGGGTCTCAAAACATAAAACACACTCTATATAATCAAAATACAAATTTTTATTCAATTTTACATTTTATCGGTGAGATTCAATTACAAATGGGCAACATATAATAATAATGATGATAATTTTGTCGAAATTCGAAATGGAGGCAGCTTTTTTTCTCATGAACTGATTTTAATTAACCATGAAGACCATGTCCAAGCAAGCCATGTCCATGACCATGATGTACTGGGATGACGGTTCTGGTGACAATTGGCAAAGAGTGGACCACTGGAGCAATTGGTTGATGAACCACATGAGCTGGGCCAACGTGAGCGCTTGAGATCACATTTGGTGCGTGAATTGGTCCATATCCGTGATCAAGCACGAGTCCAGTCAAACCGCCAGGGGCAGCCATAGCAACGGCCAAAAGCCCAGCCAAGATAGTCTACAAGATTAATACCAACACATTAGTTACACACTCTTGACATATTCAATCGAATTCATCTGACCTTTTCATTACCTACATCATTATTTATTCATTGTTTGTTAAATTATTATTTTCATGAAATCTAACTTCGAAGAGTTAACAAGGAACGTTCATATGTTACTCATTGAATGATTCTATGCTCCCACAGGATTATCATTATATGGAAAGAGTCGTTCTATAATATTTTTCTCAGTGTACTACATTTAGATGTCATTATACTCGGTGCAATAGTCAACTTTTATTTATTTGCACTTGTTTTTATATGATAATAATTAGAATGCATTGGTGAGTTTTATCATTATTAAAAAAGTTACTTATTAAATGAAAACATTGAAATGATATTTTTGTATATTTGCAGAGTACTTTTAATATAAGTGCATTGTGGATATAGAAGATGTATTTATTGAATGATTTAGTGTGCCAGCGAGCCAAGCAAATTTCGTTTTGCAATAAAAGTTTGCTCAAGTCGGCTTCATAAAAGTTTTCGAATTATCAACTTTTATTATACATCTGTTTCTTTTTGAGAATGGCATATATAAATAGAAGTATTTATTTACTTACCAGCTTATACATGATGATTCTTGATTGTAGTTTACTATTTGAAAGATAGTAGACCTATGCGTTAACTTTGAATACGCGTTATTTTATATTAAAATGAAAAAATAAAAAATCAAATCCTAATGGTCACGTGGTTTTACAACGCAATCATTTTTCAGTCGATGTTTATTCAAGAGGGGATTTACATGACCAATCGCAATCGCAAAGGCATATGTATATTGAATGATGGGAAGGTGGCAATCGCCGGTTTCCAGCGAACGATGTTATTTCACAATATTTGTTCATTGTTTGTAGCTTTTATTTTTCTTTGATCACATACATTTCATTTTAGATCAATCAATGATTTGATGATGATGATGATTGATTTGATCCAATAAATTCGTTAATGATGAACAAATATATAAAAAATATAAATCGGTCGTCACGCACCTCGCATAATTCTGATTTAAACTGTAGATCAGATAAAACTTGCGCATGCAGATATCAAAAAGTTATGTGCACTGATCCAAATAAAAAATGCAATACTTCCCACAAGAAACACATGTAAAGTGTTGCATTTTTTATTTGGACCAGTATACCTAGTCAGATCTAGATGAAAAACAAAACAATTAATAATATGTTAAAACACACAAAATTTCATTGATGCATGGTACGGTACGTACTTATCCGTACACACGGCAAGAAAAGAAAACTAATGTTTACCAAATAGTTCCATAATTGGAGTCCGTTTTTGGTAAAGATTATTAAACTGTTTGATCAATATTACCGAACAAATTGATTAATTTGTATTCAATGTTTCGGTAATTTTTATTAAACAGTTTATAATTTGTACCAACAAGTTTGGTAATTTATTTTCAAAGACGACTTCTGTCTCCAACTTATAAACAGTTTGGTAAAAATTAAACCGATTTTGATCAAAACTATTGTAACTTTTTTTTCCGTGTACAAGTTTATTGCACAATGATTTTGTGAGCGTGATATATAGAATTTGATATTGATACAAAAATGAGGACAAAAAATGCTATGTAATTGATTACTCAATTGCGATTGATCTAAGCCGTTTGTAAAACAATATATATGTTGGATGAAATTCGAATAGAGAGGGTTTGATATAATATTCGCACGAAAAAATCATTGGTTCTCGGATTACTGACTCAGGCGCTTTCATTGCGGTGTTGAAAAAAAAAATCAATCTACCATACAGATAAATTATTACATCTTGAAATATGTATATATGAATGAGAAAAGACAAGGAAATAATTTTGGTATGAAAACTTGAGAATTATGATATTCACACAACGTGAATATTAAAAAAATGCAAGTATTTAATGACAAAAACGTGGTGGTTTTTGTTGTCAACTTACCTATCCAGCGAAACAGCAACCAGACTGTAGACTGATGCTGCAACGGAAACGCCTTGAATGTATGCCATCATTTTGCACATGAACCATCCCAAGACCCAGGCTGTAACAACAAGTTGAACAGATTTGTTTTGAAGCTTTAGGGAATGCGATAAATGCTGATTACATATACATATAGTGCATCTGTTTTTTTTCTAGCACGTATAATAATCATTATTCCTCCTTATTAAAAATACAAAGTGAATGGATTATAATTCACGTCAGGTTTAATAGAAAGTTGATCGTCGCTTCATAATAAAAAATGTTGCGACTATGGTACTGTAGCTGATGTATTATAAATATTATTAATTATGTATTGCGCACGATTGCTCATATGCATTTCATTAACGTAACAACACAAAATACATCATGCACATAATTATCATTTATTCATCGATAAAATCTGTGATACACATCATCAAATTAAGAATCACGAAGCGTGTTTGATTGTTGTTAATAACAACGCGAAAGACAAGATCGCAAACAATCGAATAGACATATTACCATGAAACATCGTCATTATATTTAAATCTTCAAAAAAATTTAAACCATCAATGAGCACATTATCTATTATATCACAATATGTATAATGAGATGATGGTAAGTATATCGATCAGGTAATCTTGCATCAAGTTAACAGAATTAGTATACAAATTTTGCTCCATAACATCCTTCATTAAATAAAAAATGAAGAAAAAAATAGATGTAACAAATATGAAATATTTATTTGAACGTTTTTTTGAATGTTTGCGCGTGAAACAGAGTATATGGAAACATCCTCATGCATCATTAAGCTTTCATTTTGATATATCTTCATTTTCATATGCACGTTAACACAATGTATGTCCATAAATCGTAAAATGATGCGATAAGAAATGTACTTTGAATGCAATGAAAGGAAATCGTGGAGGGAAAAAGAAAAGGAGGGTTTGCGTGTGAGAGACAGACAAAAGTGCGTATACTTGGCGTGCGGGCCGTTCTTATTCGTCAGTGGCGTTTGAACTTTTGTCAGAGTCGTATTTGTTTAGCTCCGAGATCTTTTAGCAATCGCATAGATAGTAGTTAAGTCTTGTAATAAGTTGATATTACATTATTAGAATATAAAATTGAAATTACACGTGCAAATATTGAAAATAATGTACCGTGACGTTTTGTAGATATTGAATCAAGAGTATATGTGTGTTTCAAAGCGTTCGGCTCGCTGTCACGACCTTCTTGGTCGCGCCGGTTCAAGGGTTAATTTTTGTGACCTACATAAGAAAATAAGACAAGGTCTTCTGAAAGCAGTTGATGTTTTTTTCATAGCGCTACTCAAAGAGTCATGCAAATTATGCAAACAAAATTTGTCGCCGTGCGCGCGATCCTCAAATTTGGAAGTAATTGTTCAAAATGCAATCTCTATTATTTGTAATCAATATAATGATGCCCGTTTTGTGGATGGCGCCAACTTTTATTCTGGTTCGATATATTCAAATGTGTCTAAATATGTATATCTCGTCCGAATAGTGTGCAACTAAGTAGCTCGCCCGATAAGATAACCCTAGAGCAAAATGAGTGCGCCTGCCAGCAGTTTCATAAATAATTCACGCAAGGATGTATATTTTGAATCAATTAACAAAAACTGATCTAAGGTACACGGGCGTTTCTGGGTCACGCGCGTTTCAGCAGCTACTATGTTCGATTTACGCGAATCTATATACTACCGTTTTTAAAGGTGATGCACATCACACTTTCTTATATCGATCAAATTAATAGATACTTATAGGTCAACATATATCTCCATATACTTTGAACAACGGATGCTGTGTCTTATGATTTTTTTATTTCGTCTTTTTTATTTGTGTATTCATAAACAAAGTTCAAGTGTATCGTGGGCGTGCATGGATTTCGCGTCCCGCATGTTTCCAAGTTTTCTGCATTTTAATAAACGATGTTAATACATTGTCAATTTCACTGTCTCTTTCAGCCACAATGTTACCAATATATACAATAATCATATTATTTATTATTCTTATTATTGTATCATATATAGATACTTTTTTTTCTATTATGTATCAAACGATGACCATAATACAATTCGTATTGGCAATGTATTGTGCGGCTTTGCTAGGAAACGATTAAATGTTGAAACAGATGTTATTTGCTCTATTGATGTGAAAGAAAAGTTTAAATTATACAACTTGTCAATTTCAAGTTTATATTATGAATTATTAATGAGGATATTTAATTCTATGTTCGTTGAAATCAATTGTTGATGAAAGCAAACAATAAATAAAAAGAAAATATGTTAGTCATCACACAGAAAAATGTGCGCAAGCGGCCAGTCAACTCACATGCATCTTAAATCAATAACCGGCATATAAAAATCAAAATTGGACAATCTTAACTCTATTCACCTTGAAACAATTTCTCATTGCCATGTAATATTCAGAAAATAATTGGATATAACAAACTTGATATGTACGATCATTTGAATAGTCTGTGTTATTGATTCATTTTCATTTTGCATCCATCAAGTAATGATAAAAGAGTATAATTAGATTTGTCACCATTTTTTGTTTCAATTGAAACAAAGTGTAAAGTGTTGATAATTGCACATTAAATATTATATATATCCTTTTACACGGATATTGATGTACGTTTTTAAATTAAATTAACTGTTTCTAATTTGTTTCACCAACTGAAATGAATTTATTTTTATTAAGTACAAGTATTTTATTAAAAATAAAATGAAAAACATATTAATTAATAATAAATAAATCTTGATCATGATAGTAATAATAATAATAAGAATAATGAAGTGTGCGCATAAAGAAAGCGCATCTTTAAAATTAGATTACGAAAAAAAAGTGGGAACTTTTATATACATGATGTGTGATAATGTGAGAAAGAGCTGTGCTGATTTAAAATAAATGATTTGCGATTATGAAGAGAGACGATTAGTAGATTAAGCTTTTCCAATGGCATTCGACATTTCATATACACATTATTGAAAATTCCCGGCTAGTTCTACATTGGGAATGCAGGATCGCGAGAGGTCTATATATATTAATAAAAACGAACCGGAATGCAATGGATAACCTTCGAATTCGCAGAACAATAAAGGCAAGTATATGTAGACAGATAGAATTTGTCCGATTGTTGAAATTGCCTAATTTTGTGAACTTGATTTTTGTTCATTTGGATAGTTCGAGACATGCCTGTTTCTACATGTGAAACAAACTTGTTACATTTCTTCATGGATTGTTGAATTGAATGTAATTTGACAAATCTTTTGGTTGCAGTATATCTATACTGCATGCAAATGGAGAGCGTCGGTTAAAAAAATGTGGACAAATTTGACCTATTTTTGAAGGTCTTGAATGCAAGTGACCTTCGGGTGCAGAGCGGTGGTATGAGTTTAGTGCGCGCGATATGTTTGATACTTTTGTGTATATATATATATATATATATATATATATATATATATATATATA
>JAQQRF010001136.1:0-49781 GCA_030523145.1 Trissolcus brochymenae
ATTATTATTATTATTATTATTATTATTATTATTATTATTATTATTATTATTATTATTATTATTATTATTATTATTATTATTATTATTATTATTATTATAATATCTTTTTATATAAAATAAGAATATTAGACGCATTTTGTTTAATTTTTTTGAATACGTAAGCTACCAGGATTTGAATCTAAATTTTGTTTTAAATGTGTTGCAAAAATGATAAATAAACATTCGACCTTTTAAATATGAATATTATTTTTCTTGGATGTAGTAACTGGTGAAATGCATCGCATAATCGAAATTTCTGCCGTTTTCTGGTTCCACACCATTGATGTGTTGATGAATAATAAAATCGTTATTCCGTGTGTGTTTCATTTTGGTATTTCTACCTGATGTTTAGAACGAATTGGATGATTGATGTTCAGAACTTGATAGAGATTAGATTTATCGGAGATAAAATGTAAAATGTGAAATGAAAAATGATTCGGGTATAAGGAATACAATCTATGAATAATTAAATTTAATTGTAACAAACGCTCTGAGAGGTATATAGGATGTTTTCGGAATTAGCCAAACATGGCGTTGACGGTGTCGAACACAATAGTGGCGCGCTATATAAATATTAAATTCACAAGTAGATTATTAGATATCTCGGCAGTTTAATCAACAATTTGCAAACGGAGCAGAATCTCGAGGAGCTTTATAATAGGCAGCGATCGCTGACTCAACCATGGAGTGTCTAGCGGAGTTCGCCCACATGATTAAGGCCCTCCGATATGCCTTTTACCATGAGACGCAATTCCTGGTTTATCCACTCGCATCATTTCGCAATAAGAGTGATCGTTGTTATTATTGTTTGAAGCGCACGTGCACACCTTCTTTCATTGCCACTTCATCTTTCTATAAACAATTAACTGTGTCAAACCTACTCGAACTTGTCCACTCTCTAATTTTAATCTCTTTTGTCTCTATACACAATTCATATTAAAAATCTGAATTTGTAATGATAACATTTTTGTTTTAATCTACATTTTGTTTTAATTCTCTGTTCCTTCATTTGTAAAATGATATATTCATTTTACAAAAAATTGATCAAAGTATACTTTATCGATTTAAAACATAATGTTTGATACATTTTTAAATTATTTTTGTCACTTTTTGCTGTACATATATATGGGTTTACCGTATATTTATTTTCTGTACTGTCAGTGTAGCCGAACGAGCAGAAAAAAATATATATATATATATACAAGAGCGATAGACAACATAAGGCGGTAATGTCGCGCATGCCATAAAGTATGCTCGATTGGGCCGAGCACTAGCGTTACTTTATCGTAACGACTCAATACGGTCGCGTGCGGTTCAAACTACCCACCTTTCAGCGCCTGCTTTATTTAAAATTCTTATTCGCGGTCATGTAATATTAATTGTCATTTCCGGTGGTGGTGTTCTGATTAATTTTTTTTTCCACCCAACATATGAATAAAACTAACTTTTATACTCCATCTCATTTATATTCTCAATTTTTATTCTAATAAATTGCACAATTTTTGATGATAAAAAAACATATAATAATAACAATTAAGAAATAATAAATGAATTAAACCTAAGAAAATGTTTAGAACTTTTTTGAATTGTAATTTGCTCATTTGCTCATTATAGTCTGCATCAAATGGCTGATGTTTAGATTGCCGCTATTTCATTGGTTCGCGCGTTTTATTGCCGCTACGAAATGCACGCGGTAGGACGCGAAGTGGTTACAGATAGCGCGGAGTGTTAAGTGCGCATTTCTATAAATAGACGCTCGACTTTTTGCAGTTGTGAACTTTGCATTGAGCGCGATGAGTTTCTTTCACCTTTTTTTGTTAAAACGCTTGAGTTGTTCGCGAACCTTAACCTCTGCGTTCGATTTACGCCTCGCGTTATATCAGAAAGTTTAGCACCGTGGGTGAGCCTATGATGCTTTTCTTTTACCAATGACCTGCGCGCATAATTATTCGTTGGCACACGATGGCTCGAGTATTGTTCGGCTGCAGCTTTAATTGTCACTCCAAAGCTATTAGGACAAAAATTTGCCTCGCGCTAATGAAATTGCGACATAAAGCTTCAATAGCATTTACGACCGAAACAAACTTGTTTTCGTCCCCCGGGAGTTTCAATTTTTTTTCCTCTTCATATTTTTGTTTATGGTTATAATATAAATTCAAGTTGACTAAATGAAATGCGAAGTATGAAATTGCACACGATTTAACGCTGTAAAATAAGAAAAAAAAAATATATATATATAATTTTCACGTGCGGTCGGAT
Source organism: Trissolcus brochymenae (assembly GCA_030523145.1). Taxonomy (NCBI): domain Eukaryota; kingdom Metazoa; phylum Arthropoda; class Insecta; order Hymenoptera; family Scelionidae; genus Trissolcus; species Trissolcus brochymenae. The sequence continues at coordinate 2,299 of JAQQRF010001136.1, forward strand.
CATATTTATTTCTTACAACTTTATCGTATTTGTATTACTTTGGTATACATTCAATTTGAATTGTTTTTTACTTTCCCTTTGAAAAACATCTTTGTTAACAAATTTTAGTGCGGTCGCTATTTGCAATGCGATACTTTTACAACTAAATCTTACAGCCATCTTATCGATAACTGAATCCAAGGCTGCCAGACAAACTGAATAACCTTTCATTTTATTCAACCAACAAATGGTAATGAGTTCACAAAATCAAAGCAAGAGAAATATTGAATCCATTGGACTAGCAAACATGTTGTAATTTATTCATCTAAGAAAAAATGTTGTCGCTGCCACTAGGACTGATGTGTATAAATGTTGCACAGTTTTTTGGTGGCTCATCATTTTCGATTTTTGCAAAAACATTAAATCGAAAGTGCTGATCGAGGCGTATAAATCGTGGACACGAGGCAATCTTTTTTTTTTCTAATTGTCGCGTGTATATTTTTATGCGAAAAGGCTTACATAAATTGCGGCGTCGACTTTCTTCTGGTGTTTATAAGCACTGTTGGAGATCGTACACCAATAATGTCATCACTGATGTACATATGCAACGAGCACGTTGACACTGTAGGTGCAAAACGTGTGGAGATGAAACCCACCTATGAGAGGAGTCCCCCTCAAATGCCGCTCGGCACACAGCGACCTTTTTCATGTAATTCGCATTTTATACCTCGTATACTTACAATTAAGATAACTATCAATTATCGAACATTTTTTATCAATGTAAAACACTGAATACAAAAGTTCACGGAGGTCAAAAGAAAAAACGCTATATTTCAATTATACTTTATTACTATACTAATTTTTTTCTAGAGAAAAAAAAATTGCTACGACAGCAAAAAAAAAAAAAAAAGAAAGATAAATTTTCAATCCGTCATTTCCTTTTCCACAACTGCACTAGTTGTTTTATTGTACAAAAATTGGTTTCAGTTGTCGATATACGAACGTATGTTAATCCATAGAATTCTTTTCGATTGGCATAACGGGATATAAAGTGTGTGTATCGATATATATGTGTATATATATATATATATATAGTCGGTTTTCGCAACAGCTGGGGTAACAATTCCGCATGTTTCCTCTCACTATATATACTTCTATGGCATAGAAAAGAACATGTAATGCTCATCGAATATCGCGCTTCCAATTCACAATAAATCGCGCGATGATAATAACGATAATAACAATGATTACACGGTGCAAACGGGACGATAAATAATTGATAAATAAAGAAGATTGAAAAGGAAGTCAAGTATAACTAGGATGCATTCCTTTGATGCTGCGTTTGCGATGGGCATCCGTTCATCCGTGTCAGCACAGTCATAACGTTGCATTCCCGGTAAATGATGATTATCGCCCGCCCCTCTCCTTTGAGCTTACATTTCGTTCGCGATATTTTTTTGCGTCACGCTAAGAGCACTTTCGAGGGTATACGTTGAATTTGGAATTTCAAACATCTAACTGTGTTACGTGATCTTGATGGAAACAATAAGGACCAGGGGCAAAATTGCAGCCAAAACATCGAGCTAAACATTCTGCATCGCACATCACTAAATAAGTTCAATTACACTGCCAAAAACATGTCAAATTCAAGTTATTCTGATTTTCACTCCAACTCATGTCCAATTTTAGAGTTTCAAATAAAATAAATATATAATTAATTCAATTAAAAACAAATTTTAAAATTTGTTCAAATTAACAGAAAGAATAAGTGTATTAAAATTTTGTTTAATATAAAACTATAAAACTATGAAAAAAAGAGAAAGAAACTTGGACATTGTTCTAACATTGTGGTTTATGATTGCAGCATTATTATTCAAGCAAATGCTTTTAGTTGTGGTTGTTGATACCAGCGGATAATCAGAAGCTGTTGTGTCTACAGGACTTGAATTGACTTAAATTATACTTATTTTTAATAAACGAAATTAGAAGACTGGTTGGGTTTTGATAAATAAATTATAAACAATTTTCTATCTTTCTAATTATACAATTGAATTAAAAAGAGAAAAATGTTTTTGCACGATTTCATTTCAAATTGTGACGTTATAAATACTATAAAGAATGATATGCTATATTGTTTGTTTTGTAGATGCTTTCATGAGTTCATTTTGTCGCGTGCGATTGTTTGTTCGATTGTGTACATCGGTATATAATGTAAACTACAAAACTGTTCTAATGTACACATGTGAAAAATCGGTGCTAACTGTAGCTAATCCGGTGTGTTGCGAATCGTCGAATGCTCGCGTGATTATTCTTGCGTAGGTCTTGTCACGTTTTCAATGTGCATAAAAATGCTAATGTTTAAGGTTTCCGAATCCCGCACTTATGCATTTTCTATGGTGTGCTCACACTATAGACGTGAACTCTCCAGACTGATCTGCCATTAAAATTGCTAATTTCGTGCTCAAGCAGCATAAGATAATATTGTGTGTTCACATTTTTTTATTATTTCATTCTTTTTGTTATTTATATGAAAAAAAAAAAAAAAAAAAAAAAATTAAATAAAACACGAATGGACCACAATTGGAATCGATAAAATATAAGAATCCAACGGAATGAAAATAAAATAGAATGAAGTCTTTTTAAAAGAAGCAGAAAGTTCAGGAAAGAAGGTTTGTTACGATTCCAGAGTGCAACGAAGACCCGCTATTTGCGCTCATTTAACATACTTAACATTTAAAATCATCAGGATTACGAGCGCCGATGTGGTTCCTTTTTAGCGTCGGTCGGCTAATATTTGCTACGACCTTCGACAGTTGGCCGTATATACATGACGATAATTACTAGTGTTGAACTCTCTGCAGGCACACCTTTTTGTTCTCGCTACATTTTTCACCTCCTCTCTGCTTCGTCCGAGAGTGAAGCACACGAACTTAAAAAATTGTTGCACCAATTCCGACACCTCGTTTGCGTTCTGTCAACAATTTTCACCTTTCAAAGGTAATTTTTTTGAAACGCGGTTTTGTTTCTTGCGCTGGCCTTTGGTCCATTTAACGCAGCTATTGCTCGGTTCAACGATAATTTGATGGCCGAATTGAAAAATGCAGATCGGACGCCTCTGGCATTGATCTTGAGAGCTCAAAAAGAGCGGCTTTGCGTTTCGTAGATGTGTAATAACGATTATTTTCGGGCTTCTCGAACCGTCCCACACCAAGCCGCAAGCGAATCGCGAATCTTTCCAACGTGAAAACAAGAGACGCGCACGATTTTGCAGTCCGCCATTAAGGGGCGTTGGCCATTTACCAAGCCGCAATTCGCGAATCCGCATCACTCTGACGAGAACCAAATTGATGCTCTATATTGTTCCAACCATGCATAAAAACTTATTTTATAGTTTTCTTTTTTCCAAACACCAACTTCAAATTTAATTTAATTACTTATAACTCTTGGCTGCCAACTGATGTAAATAAGAAACAAAGCATTTATCTGATTTTTATTTCACGAATTTGAATATTTTCAAATGAAAGTTTCTTTTCATTGTGAAAAGCCTTTTTAAAAAGTTACTTGTGTGGGAGTTTGGAAAGTGACGATCTATAAATTTTTTTTAATCATTGCATACGAAATATTGTTACGGCTGTGTATATATACATCTATATGTGTATTTTGTATAGGTTGAAACAAATAATAATGATAATAAAGGTTCGACAGAGCGCATCAGCACGAGCGATCTAACAGATTGCATGACCTGATGTGAGCGATGATGCAGCAACTAGCTGCTGCTGTATCAGCTCTCATATACGAGCGTGAATCAAGAGCGCTTGTAAAAGGAGCCACACTGAATACTTCTTTTAACGCCCCCGAAACATGAAAATATGTGACTCAAAAACGTATCGTCAAAGAAAATTTCATGTTCTTGGAGTGCCTCATCGCTCACGTAAAAATGCGGAATTCGAAATCGCCTCAAAATTATCTCATCCGCGTATGTGTAGGCGTTGTCTATATACAGTTATACACTTTTATATTAAATTCGAACCAGCCATTAGATATAGGTATCAAATAAAAACTTTCTCGGCTCGGAAAATGAAGCATTTGTTAATCAAGAATTTCCTTCAAAAAAAAGAAAATGTCGACTTACCTTTCGTCATTTTAAATTCAGGTTTCTTCCGCAACGTGGAGCCGTCAATTTGCTGCAGGTCCGCGTCAGGTTTGCTGTCACTCGGAGGCACCGGTCGGTGTATATTTATTCTCTGTAGTGGTTAAGTAGTGGAATCGACCTCTGTCACGAACGGTACCCTCGAGCGTGGAACGTGCGTGGTAAAGTAAACTGCCGGGAAATCAGTGAAAATCGCGCGCGCCGCCCTCGGCGTTCTATATATGACGTAACCTATAAGAAAGCGCGCATGTTTTCGGGCGAATTTTTGTATTTTGCCATAAGCGACAAGATTGCAGAATAAGCAAAAGAAAAAATGAACCCCAAGATTGATATTCTACAAAGTAATTGAACAAGACGGTGTGCTCTAATGAAATAAATTATACAGATCCATTTTGTTTGTTCTCCATGATTTCATCGACGTACTAATGTACCAAAATTGTTTTCACCGTCGAATTTGTTGTCTCACCGAAAAAACAAAAAGAAAATATAAAAGTTGACGCAATCGCACCATACCGGTGTGATTGCTTATGTTGAAGTTCGGTGACCAATGAGTTTGAGAATATGTTTAACGGTCCCCTGCTGTGAGACTCAATATCGATCGCTTAAATGCGGTCCAGATGTAATCTAATATTAAAAACTGCTCGCATAGTATACGCGCGCAATTGTAATTTAGCGTGACGAATGCGCCGCCAGGTTTTTTGCTCTAATTGACAATTTTTTATTAAATTTTTTCAACAGGTTTGAAAAGTAAAAGTTGTTGGCCGAACGTTACTTTTCAAGTTCTCGCGAAATCATAAAACGTGCACATTGAATTACAAATCCGAAACGCGTTTTAAAATGTATAAGTTCTGGGCAAGCATCCTACTTATATATTTATATAAATTGCGGGCGTAGTGATAATTTGAGGGTCTCAAAAGTTGCAGCGTGAGAAAAATAGGACGCGTTTCTGGGAACGCACACGGTTGGAACTAAAACATCGTGCCCTGAAGGTCTTGTGTATTATAATAGAAGGAAAAGAGGCCGAGGGTATGTTTGCCATTATTGACACCACAAAAACGGGCCGAAACAATCAATTAGACGTCCAATTATGCCGACGTTCAATTTTCACTTCCTTTGCATAACGTATGTACCGCACGGCAGGCGTCGCTGTGACAGAAGTCGATTCACCCTTGCCGCTGTTTGTCGTATCTGTAACAAGCTTCACGTGTAGTACGTTCCAACAGAACAAAAAAGAAACAATTTTTCCCTGTTTTTAATTTCATTTTTATTCGTTTAAATGCAGTCCTTGACTATATGTAGTACATATTAACATGCACAGTAAAACAAAAAAGGTATAAATGTGATTGGTATCGCGCAACGTATCCGCACTGTTGAATAAATATAATCAATCGACCAGTTTTCTCGTTTGAATTATGCCAAATCAACTTTACGATTCGGTTTTGGTTCCCATTTAAAAGTGCTCGCTGATGGTGATAAGATTGTGTGATATAGGTGCCTATTGGGTTACAACAAATTCAATTTAACTCGTATTGTTATTTTCTTGTTTGTCATTGTTTACAAATTAGCCAATCGATTTACAATACCGAATAAATTTTCTCTAGTAATAAAAATTGGATAAAATAAAAAAAGTTGAACAGAAAAAGAGAGAAAGTGTTGAATAAATGATTGACAAAGTTAGTTATTTGAAAAAGAAAGAAAAAAGCTGAGAAACTATATTGTTGAAAGATGAAAGCTTAAAAGAAAAGCTTAAAATACTGATTTGAAAAATAAAAGAAATATTTTTGTTTGAACTGAGGATGATCATGATGTTGTAGAAGTTGGTAGTATCAATCAGAGTCAGAAAATGCGTGACAGTTGATTCGAAATGGGTGTGCTTAGATATCGATTTGGATCGTTGATTTGCGCGCTCAGCCCAAGTGTCGAGATTGGATCGCGGGGCTGTCATTTCTGCACAAAGAGGAGCGCAACAGCGCGATCAGCTGAATTCGTGGCGGACAGCCTCAGATTGGACGCGAGATCAATTAGCGTCGCATCCGTGATCGAGCCGAGTTGATTTCAATTAAGACTCGGATTCTGAGGGCATATGCTTATTACCAACTCGAGTAACAAGCTGCTGACGTCGTAGACATTAATTTATGGGATGCGGCCGTATATATCAGAAAAATGTGCGAGAGATTTTGTAGTTCGATTATTTCGAAGTTCTGCGACCGATTGTTGACCAGTCGCGGTGGCTGTAATTATAACCGGGATAAAATCTTGCAATTCAATCGACACCACTTCAGCCGATTCATTAATGATCATCGTGATGGCCATGTTGAATAAATTGCAATTAATATAAGGAATCCACTGCAGTTAATGAGACCGGCTTTCAGATTCTCGATTTTGTTTGTTCTCTATATGTCTATTGTTTCTAATGGCCAAATAACGATTTCTCAAACTAATTATCCGATTTCAAATTCATTAAATTAAATGTTGAATTGAAAAATGTGCAATTCTCGCGAATGTCGTACGTACTTTGTTTGTGTAAACAAAAACTTGAGCTGAGATGGAGAGGAAAAAAAGACGGTGAAGCGAAAATACGTGAGTTCTCATTCGATCGCATTTGGGCCCGTGGGGGAGCATCTGCCAACTCGCAGGATAATTATTTATGCGAGATAGGATCTCAACTGGGGTCCAAAGCGCTGGGAAACAAAAGACTCAGAACGTTCGACTCCGTACTTTCGCGCAGCTCTTTTTCGTCGGTGCCCTATCAGCATTGGCGCGCGGCTCGCCTCCTAAATCTGAAATAATCTGAGAAATAAATTTACTCGGACCTGTCTGAGAGGGAATAAAATAAAAGGTCCCGATCATAAAATAAAGCGTTGGCTTTCCATAGCCGAGGGTCCAACCACTTTGGTAATAAATCTGACAAATGTCGATCAACATCACATATACTTGTCGGTCTTAGAATACCATTGCTACATTTTTCATCAGCCAAGTTTTGAGTATCCAAAATAATAATATTACTGATGAATAATAATTATTTCAAAATGATGAATATCTTATATAAGTTATAAACAAGTTTAGAATTGCCAAATGGAAAACTGATCAACTGATTGATCCCGATTTGTCTAAATTGCTGATGGAGCGTTTGGGCGTTCACCTGAGCATCAATTAATTAAAAAAAACAAATGAATGTCCAAATTAATTGTCAAATAATGTCCATCTGTCTCATTTAAAAGCAGTATTTCATTCGAGCGCGCACAAGTGGTGGTCGATAACTATTTTACGATGGTTGTCGAGCTGACACGTGCTGGATGGCGGATACGTTTGCGATACAGTCGCATTTCCTTTTCAAGAATAAGAAGGACACGTAGAGGAAGGACTTGGCGAAGGGATCGCAGCAGTCACGAGAGAGGTCTATTCTTGTTGCCTCCCCCCCGTGACTAAAGTATACAAAAATCCTGAAACGCTAAAGCATGATTAATCTACGTCATTTATCATTTGTCTGGGAACATCGGTATTGCGCAGCTTAAAAGTGCATGCGCTTGACAAAAAAACGCTAAGCATATTTACCTTTGAAGTAACTTTATATCAACATGTACATATTAAATTGATCGTATTAGTCAGTAAGATTTTAGTTATTTGTATTTGTCCTTGAAGTATCATTTATGTAACATTATTTGCAAAGATTCTGATGATCATTGTATTGCTACGTGACAGTCTTTTGTTTTTCATCAATAGTTTTGCAGATTATAATATATTTAAAGGCAGACAAAAATGTACAAGTTTATAATGTTTTTGGTTCAAAAATATGGTTCAAAAATTCTTGAACCGTTATAAGGACAAACATATTTTGAACGTCTTTATAAGTTAAGTTTGCATGAGTTTGCATTTTAAAAGTTGACCAGATGAAATATACACTTGGATTAAACGTTGAATTTACTGATATAATCCACATATATTTCAGAGAGTTACGAAATTTAATCCGGAGCCGACATTTCACAAATTAGCAGAGAGGACTTGCTAGCTAGTGGCCATTACGAGAAAGAGAGTGTATCGTCATTATATAGAAGCCACATGTGAGCGCGTACTAAACAGGACCCTCTAACCTCGCGTGGAATGTTGGTAATACATGCAGCCAGCGAGGATGATAAGGCCGGCCGGTCCGAAAGACCAACGGACAAAAGCAGTCCGGTTTCACTTAAAAGTTCGACCAAGAGGAACCGCTCTCAGCATGAGGCGAGGTTCTGGCTTGTAAAACAACATGTAAAACGAGAAAGGCCGCGCGAGCTGCCGAACAACGTTTTTTTTTCTTCCACCGTTCGTGTTCTATCTGTCAGACGAATCTATTCGGCCGCCGCGCTTCGAAAAATTGTTTTTATATACCACCGCGACTCTATAGTAGCAAAAGTAAATTAGTACAGTCAAGAATTTGCGTTCGTACGCGAAAAATGCATAACAATGTTTTTCATCTGTAAATAAATAAAAAATAGTCCCACCATAACACAATTTTATTTTAAATTGTATTTTTGGTTAATGAAATTAATTTGTACAAAGGATGCTGTTTAGTTGATTGAGATTGCTTCAATTATTCTGATTCATTTAAAAATGAGTTCGTTTTCATTGAAAGAAAAAAAAAAAAAAAAAAAAATGTAAAGGTGATGAGGCATTGATGAGAATTATAAATCAGAACTCATGATTATAATAATCTTGACTCGAAATCAATGATGTATAAAATTGATGTGATTTTTTTTCATAAATTTGAACATAAGTCGATAAGATAACAAACAGATATTTAAATCAAGATGAGGCGAATCCTCTGACTGTGATTGAATAATCAAACTATGTTAACTAGGTGATTAACTGGACACTGCGTTCGATTAAAATACGGTTTACAAGTTAATAAGTAATGAACATCAGTCACGACGAAGATAAGGACGTTGATATCTGCGGATTCTCCGATTGTATTTTTCTGACCATTGAATTACAACCGTTCAATTAATGGCGAGCCGGATTGTGCTCTCGAAAACATAAAGAAACAATTTACAGCGATGTTAATTGCATCCAAACGTATCTTCATTAGCGTCAGAAATCGAGGATCACACATTTTTTTCAATTTGAATTTCATAAATGATGAAGTTTTTCGAGCGTCGAAGTAATTTTTCGGCTACACAAGTGGATAATAAACAAGTTCGATTAATTTTTTCACACTTCAGTAAGCCGAGATGAATTCACTCAAGGCATTATGGTACGGTGAAAATATATCAGAAACCGGTCACTTTTAGCGAGTCCTGCAATGGAGCGACCCCTTTTAAATAATAATAATAATAATAATAATAATAATAATAATAATAATAAATCAGCTTCTTAAATCAAAACTTTGCGTCCTTTTTTTCCCGCCTTTTTTCTCTTTTCACTGAGTGCATCTAAGGTGTCGTATTTCGGTAATGTTTGAAGGACAAAAAATTGATAAAAGAATACCGCGCAACAAAAATGGAATGTTTCTGAACGTGCCAAAAAATGATGCCTTTTAAAAAGTATTTTAAAGCGTTGAACAATTTTTTATTCTGCCACCATGATGAAAACGTAAATTCAATATCATACTGTCAATAAGAACTTCTTTTTTAATAATTATAGGAGAAAGTTTTCTCAGACTATTCGTTTATATACGACCAATTATATAAAATCGTATGACCAAAATTTCGATCTACATCTGCTTCCTGAATTCTTTGGCGTATTCCCAGCCGGTGATTTCAAACCTGTTAACGAACTTGATGGTTATCAGTATAATTCCGGGCCAGAGTGTGGTACCAAAAGGTCAGCAGCAGCAGCAGCAGCAGACCGCGAGTTGAACGCGCGAACTTACCTAAAACAAAGAAAAAAAAGGTTAGGTTATGGTGAGAGATTGAGGATGCGTTCAGCTAATTTAATTGATGGTTGTTCACAAGCTCATCGGCGGCTCTCCAAGGGACCGTTCGACCTTCGGCGGACCGGTTCCAAGGAGTTGGCTCTTTTTTTTTGCCGCCCTAAAATATTTCTAGAATCGTATATATTCCACCATTATTATCTCGTCCTTTTTCTCAACTCCACCTCGTTGTAATTTAATTTAACAGACGTGTGTTACACGCAGCTAATTTTGAAAAATTATATAGTACATTAGACGCTATTTTTAAAATTAAATCCCTGATATGACGAGATTTCGCGCAATTTGCAACACTTTGAGCGCGGCCAATTTGTGGACGATTACGATGAAGCTTCAGGATCTTCTTTTTCAGGATTAGAAATTCAAGTTGAACGCCACTTGCTGAGAAATCTGAATAAACGCGGAAAGCCAGAGTATTTTAATGAGCTGCAATAATGTGGACTCGCATGCGCGGGCTTATTTAATTTACACGTAGCCAGGCGTCACGCTGCGCGTCTTTTGCGATGCGAAGCAAATTGTTGATCAAAGTTTAATGAAGTTATTAATGCAGCGGATGGGTAATGCACATCCGATGAGGAATAAGACTGGTTTTGGCTCCGATGCCGGCCGATCATATAACGAACATCTTTATCGGCGTTGATCCATGGCTAAAACGCCGAATCAATTAGATGTCCATTACTGAGTGCAATTTATGCGACGCAGTTGTACAAACGCGCTGAATTTCAATTAATGAAATTCGTGTGCCCGCAAAATGAGCGACGTTACAATTTGTTAATCGCGATCAAAGCGCGGCACCCGCGGCACCTGCGTCAGTAGCGCCGCGTTTTTCACGAATAGCGACGACAAAATTTATTGCACCACACAAATGAAATATTCGGCCCATCGAGCGGCCCTCGGGCGATCCTCTCCGCTTCGTAAATCCTGCTCCTCACGTCCTTAATATCTTTTGCTAATGGATCTCGCTCCTATTCTTTTATATTCCTTTTCTTTTATTCTATGCTTTGTAATGTACCCTGTGGCTTCGCGCATACATTTTCAACACAATGTTCGGTCTACCTAAACTTTTCTTTTTTTATTTCTTGCATTCCCACTTTCGTTATTACACATACATACATGTGTCAAGAAACAGACAACAATTTCATACAATTATAAAATAGTATATTTTACAAATTTCAATTGTAGAATTGATGTTTCAAAGTGAACAAAATTGTTTACCATAAAACATATATAATCATATGATGCTACTGTTTTTATACATGAAATTTGTCTTATTGTTTTTTGAATTACCAAAAGTTTCTGATTAAAATGTCAGAGGATTAAAAAATAACAATCTGAAGTTGATTTAAATTGAACTGAGTGTGTTTTTACATCAAGCAATCGTGCACTTTAATATGAATTTAATTTGATTATAAATGTAAGTTTATATCATTTTAACTGTTCTCCTGAATCCACAGCGATTATTACATAATGTAAATAAAAATTACCGCACGATTTGTTGTATGTATGTAAAATCCACACAAAGAGTAATGGCGTAAAAATTACATAATTGTATGTTGCAACATCAATTAGTATAAGGATATTCAGGTTAGGACAATATATTTTATAATAGAGCATAATTATAATGAACATGAATTTTGTTCATTTACTCGCATTTCGGTTTTCAATGTCAATTTTCAGTAAATAAAATGAACATTTGACATATTTTACAGGCATGCATATGTAGTAATTGTAGAGCAGGATCGAAAAGTCGAATTGGAAACGAAAGTTTCCTCTGTTAGCTTATGTTTGCCTATAACTCTATATAGCTTTGCCAATGGGTGTCTCACGAAGATTCGCTCATGCATTTGTGTACGTGCTTATTACTCGCAAAGTCCGGCAATCCTGACAGAGAATCGGTAATTCAACGTTGGTGGTGAGTGCAAATCTGGCACACATCGTTCACGTCATATGTCCTTCAAAACCTAAAAATTCACTTATCAGGAGAAACCTTTGAGATTGAAAAAAATAAAGAGAATACAAATAAAATACGTGATCGCATCATGCTAGGCTGTGCACCGCTTCAAGGAAAATGATGCTGAGGATGCGCTCGGCATGCGGAGAACTGCATTACGGTCAGCCTTGACATGTGCTGGTTATGACTTGAAAAAGAAATAATATACGAGGTGGCTCTGTGTACAAGTGGTACAGCTATAACCAGCACCGTTGTATTGCACTTTGGCATAGGCTTTAGGCCCCTTGATTTAACAGTTAGACTAGCAAATTACAATGGAAAAACAACCTCTGGATTATTGTTAAGACATTTTTATTTTAAGAGATTAGATTCTTTACCTTTTTTTAATTACAAGTGAAAACGTTAACAAATAAATTCAAAATGTGTTTCCCATATTTTTGTAATTATATTTAAATATATAAATTTCTTTATAAAAACAATATATGTTTTCAAAATTATACATTTTTGTGAACAGTCATATTTGTATTTATATCAAATTGATTTGAATTTTTATTTATATTACAAGGTTGCTATTTTTGTAACGTCACAATTGCTTTAAAAAATTTTATTTTGAATTTGACAAGAGTATGTGACTAATAAGTTACTTATTGACTATAAAGAAATATGTATCGATCTAACTGTATATAAGATATATATTATTTTATGCACTGCTTCGGTAAATAATTTTTTTTTCTTGGGTTTTCTCTTTCTTCGTTTCTTTGCGTTTAATCAAATGGCTACCGCGAGGAAAAAAAATTCCAACTTGCAGTCGTATGACATTGTCATATAATGAATAACTCAGTAGATTGAATACGTTCATAAATTCCGTAAAATTGTAAGCAATGTATATCCCGCTATCTGTGTTTCGTTTTTCTGCTATTGTTTTGAAATCTTCTACATTATTTATTGTATAATAATGAATTAAAAAAAAATTAATATCATAGTATACTTTTTAAGAAAAACGTATGATTTATATTCTTGAAAAACTTGATTTGCATATCATTTAAAAAAAAGTACAAATTTTTAATTGCTCATATATGTACAAAATATCACACCATCTTGAAATACTTTACATATTGGAACGTCTTGAAAGATATCGATTTTATTTTAGTACACTAGGTAAAAATGATCTCAGCACATCGAGCACATAGTAGTACGCATGATGACTACGTCCCGAGGGCACCGTGATGAGCGAGTCAAGAAATTATGAAGAAGCGGCAACTTTTTCTCCACAAGATTGCGAGGATTATGCTTAAGCATAATCCGAGATTTGACGTGAAATGCAAATGTGTCATATCTTAAGCTTCAAGTAGCTGTGAAATTATGGAAAACAATAAGAATACAACAAAATTTATTTAAAAATTTAGCATATCAGCATACGTATTTTAATTTGATTTAACGCATTCGTTTATATAACTCAGGTTTAACTTTTTTGTTTTCAAATATCCCGTATTTCAATGTTTAATTTAAATATAAATTTTTTGATAGCCTATTCAAAATGAATGCAGCTTTCATGTATACACTATAACTCAATAAATACCAGCCGGCTTATAACCCAGACTTTAGAAAACATGAATCATTTTTCAATCTATTTTTTTAATAATAATTATAATAGCTTCCCATCCCGCATTGATCAAATTGCATCAACGTGAGAATAAATCACTTCTTACGAAGAATACAATCGAAATCCGCCAAATTTCTTAAACAGACAAATAAAAATAAAATGGCTCCCATATCAAGCAATTTAAAAAAAAATTATACTACCCGCAACTAGACAAAACGCGTGGACTATAAAGAATTTAAATTGACATAAAAGTAAATATTTCTAAGCTAAGTTTTTAATATGAATTATTTGATATTTTAAATGTCCAATATGGTGCAAAGTAAAAAATTTCATTTTATGATTAAAATCCAATCGAATGATATGCGACCAAAAAGTAGCTTCCCACAAATTTACCCACTGAAACGAAAATAATTTTTCAAAAAAAAAAAATATATATATTTTTCAAGATTTGTAACTTTTATACAAAATATTCATTCACAAAAAAAAAAAAAAAAAAAAAAAAAAAAAAAAAAAAAAAAAAAAAAAAAAAAAAAATACATCAAAAAACACCCCTTCGAAATTAAAAAAATTAGTCAATTAAAGTTATTTTAGACTGTTTTGATATCATAAAGAAATTAGATTTTTGTCAGAAAAAATTTTTAAAAAATGAATCGACACATGATTTTAGTAATTTTGTGTTTAAACAATGAATGAAAACCAATTTTCACAAGATCTCTATTTAATTCTGAATCTCTGGAGAAACAGCATGATAAATCGTCGGCACTCCATTTTGCCTGTTATACTTATAGTTAAAATGTGTGATTTCCTGACGAACAAACAAACGAACATTTCCTCATTTTTATAAGTATAAGAAAGTATAAGTATAAAAAAAAAAAAAATTCAACTGCACTTAATTATCACGGTCGGCAAAATTCTTCTGGAGTTTTTTTTTCTCGTAAGGCCTGTTTGAAAATTCTCCTGCTCGCTAATCGACGCTAATGAAGCGGCACGCGTGAAAAACGCGCTTACGAAATTAGATTTATTAACAGACTCGAGCCACTCGCATGCCAAAATCCTTTATTCTGATGCCACTGCCTGATGCACAAATTAAAAGTTCTAAACAGATCATCGTTTTGAACAGTTACAAAGGTTAATGAATAAAAACACGGTTAAACAACAGGAAAGCAAATGATTTGGATGCCTTCTGAGAAAGGTGCGACACAGAGTGCACAGCCATCCACGCATTTTTCTTCTAAAAAATGTGCTTGAATTTGAGGAGAAAACGAATATGAAAATTTAATAGTTTCGCGGAATTCAGAAAAATAAGAACGTTAGTGCTACATTTATGAAAAACAAATGTAAAAAATGATACTTTTTCTAGATACGACTATGTGAAAAATCATAGCTACATTTAATACGCAAAAGTAAAATTTCAATGTTACAGTATATTGTACTTAATATTCTTGTTTTGTTAATATCAGTCAAGAAAAAGAATAGTGGCAAACAGCAAAACACTTTTTACTTTGAAAAAACACTTGACCATAAATCATCCAAATAAAATTGCGCGCTCTGAAATATGAACCGTTTGTTCAAACACACAAGATCTTATATAACGTTAAAATAATTTATTCATAGTTTTGTATAAAATTATTTCCGAGTTATTCAGAATGTAGCACTCTGTTGCGGTTGTCTCACTGTCGCCTATTAGTCAACTGTTTAAATGTGAACCTAAATTAAAAAATACTCAAAACTATATATTGCATAACAAAATTAAGTGACGTTATTTTCAGCATTTTTTCAAAATCACATCACGCCCTTTTTTATTTTGACCCTTTAAATATAATATCCTTTTTGTCCTAATTTAACAGTTAGTACAATTTTCATTTTTTCGGTCAGTCTCGTTTTATTCCTCAATTCAAAAACAATTTCATTTCCGTTGTACAATTCATTGAGTACATTTCACAATGAACTTTAATTGCAATATTATTTCTCCCATTGAATAATAAATTTGAGTTGAATGGTGTCAGAGAGACTTTCGAACCGCGATTTGCCAACTCCCTCTCTTGTTGATTTCCGCACTTCCTTACAAGCCAAATCATCTTGAAACGAAACCAAAACCCCCACAAATATATTTGACATAATATAGCGCGACAGGTATGAAAATCAGTTGATCGCGTGCATACTCATTAGTAGCGGTAATCTGAATGAAATAACAAAAAGCCGTTGAATATGTATGCCCGCGAATTGAGGAAATAATTAGATTGCGCAATCTTAGCAGCAAAGAATGGTCGTTGAGTTTTCAATGAAATATTGGGGGTGTACGAAATGTCGAAGGAGTATAAACGAGGGTGTAATGAATGCCATTTCATATTTGTCGTAGGAGGCGCGATAGGTCAGCCGCGAATGAATTGCAGTTATGTCATACATCGAGAGTGCCACGCGCGTTCTTTCGAAAATAACATAGTACAAATCATAAACTGTCGCATTGTATGATGAGGTAATAAATATAAACCATCGCTACTGGGGCACATTACCCACCTGTGTCAATTCGACCGGCAATATAAAAATCCAAGCAGAATCATAAAAATCGATATTCTTAATGGAAAATTTTGACGAGACTTGAATGGACCCGTAATGATAAATAGAAAGCGGTGCAATAAATATCCCGTGGCATTATGCACTATATCCTATCATAAATACGCTTGTCGCGACTACAATGAAGATGATTTTTTAAACGTAGATACCACCATCAAGGTGTGTGTGAAAAGTGCGTTGAATTATAATTAGACTCGCACAGATGTTTCACAAAGTATAATTTGGATTTTGGCCGATTGAATTTGCGGACCTGGCATACTTCATTATTATTAATAGTTTATACAAATATGTGGTGCGATTGAATGAACGGGTGTGATTAAATGGCTGCAAGTGTATATTCATGCATATTTGAAATGATATCAATTGCGACAAAACTGGCTAGCAAATTTTTCAATGTTTAATTACAGACTTTTTTGTAGTAAGAGATTGTATCATTTCATGTTTGGTTTTAATGATTGCAATGAAAAATATGAAATTTTATGAATTTAATCGCTCATTTAATACGTAAAATAATTACTTTAAATCATAAACAATTGTTCAATGTTATTTTGTCTGATTTGCACATTTTTATATATCATTTTTTATTATTTCTTAAAATATTATATACTTATTTATTTGTGTGTTTAAAGTCGACTTATAAAAGTAAGAGTATATCAATTAAAATTTTTAAGATTATACTAGGAAATAATATTCGCGAAATTCAACAGGTTGTTGAATCGATCAAACCTTTTTAATGTAATGTTGTAATACTTTATTGCAAGTTTGTTTCATTCGATGAAAAGGCTTATTATGACATCATTTGCCGAGGATGAATAAACAGTTAAATAAAGAATTTAATTCGAACGTGGTCTACAAGGAAATTCGTATTTTTTGAGATCGATCTATATATGAAACGTATAACAATGATGTCAGAGAAATTTTGCTTTTTAAAAAAATATTGATACAAGTATTAATAAAGTATAAGATCCTATTTCATATTATATTTCATGATCTCATAGAATTTAAATCGTTAGAACGCCAAAAGTGACAAAACCTGTAAAATACTTAATGACTACAAATTCAAGAGAGAGAGAGAGTCTTTAACAAATATTTATGAAATTGCTGCGTCCAGAAGGCAGCTAGCCTTTCCGTCGATTCTTTGCTTAGATTTCACATTAATCCGTGATTTTAACATAATTTTTCACAAATCAACTTTACACGCTTTATCGATTAAAAACTGTTTTTGTTTTGCACTACACTTTGATTTTTTCATCGGTAGTCATAAATTGTGAATTATCTGATCTGCCGAGAGGTGAATCTGTATTGTTGATTTTTTACAATAGTAATACAATTGTTATTATTAAAATATTATTATTATTAAAAATAATAATATGCCTATGTTATTTTTTCTTCATACTTGGTCATCAGAGACACTCTGATACGCCAGATTTTCTAAATTGATGGAAACACTTTTCTATGCGCATTAAAATGTTCGAAAGTTCTCTAACTTTTTGTGAAATTGTAGATTTATCAATTATTCTCATTTAATATAAATAAATGTGAATAAAATGTCGATAATCAATCTTCAAGACTGAAATCGAATTGGGCGGCAGAGTAAAAATATAATATATAAACACACAAGTTATGTATACGGGCAAAAGGTACAAGATTCAAATCGCAGTTAACGAAGTTGTCGGCGAATCTCGTCAGAAGTTTCTGCTTATTTGCTCGACTACTGGTTTCATCAATTTGAAGATCCACTTGTTGTGACGATTTGGCTGGACTAACAAGGTGCTTCAGTCTCATCAAAAAATGTTCGCTCATCAACTTTCGTCTTGATGTTCTGAGATCTTTGAAATCATCACTTTTATGTCATTATCGTTTGACGATTCTTAATTAGAAAATTAAATAAAATTAATCTTATAAAATAAACAAAATAATAATAACAATCAAAAATATTTAGAATAGCTATTTGAAAACTCTTGAGATAACGCTAAACATCCGTATAACAGCATTTTAGTGTTTGTAAAGTAAAGAATATACCGTTTCAAATTGGCCATGACAATCTTATCTCGAAAGATAGAGAGACTTGGAAACAGAACAATTAAATTTATTCATTCGAAAAAATGTGACTGCGTTTTCTTCCTCGGTATGCAAGTAATTTAAGGTACTATCGAAGGATTTCCGCAAGAATAAACACAAACACCGTCACCGGAGCGACGAGGCAATTATGCCGCGTTACAGGTTTTCAGCACGTGCGGGGTATAAAGCATCCACAAAGAGCCGATCCACAGTTTTTGAGCGCGCCAATGAAATTATGTATTAGCTACTGGTCATCCATTAATTGACCATCATAATTTCTGTAAAACAGTATACATAATATCGTTTGCTTTCCAGGCAAATTAAAATTGATGCTTGCCGACTGTTTTTACTTTTTGTAACCGCTGTATAAATAGCACTTAACATGGATATGTGTCTGCTACGCTCATGTAATATTAGTTTAATTTAGTTTTTTTTTTTTGGGGAAATTTAAATCCCTCCCCCTCGAAAGGACCTGAGTTCCCCCTCCCCCAAAGGGAGAAATTCTTGGAAGAGGGGACAAGACACCCCAGGAGGTGATACGCCCACAGAGTAATATCCCCCTGGGGTCAATATATGTACTAGAACTAGAATCCAACGCTTTGAATGAATAATTAAAGTCAACCATACAATCACAATTATGGGAGTAAATCGATTGAAACAATCAATTTAAATATTCATCGTTTCGTCTGTACAAATATTATACAATTTTCGATTTTTTTACGAGTTTCAAAATTAGGAATGACATGCGAATGCTGCAATTCAATATTTAATTCCTTTTCTTGATGTAATAACAATAAACTCTGATAATATTAAGTCATTACTTTATTTTTAGTCATTATAACTGTAGTTATAAGGTGTACCTCTTTTTTTAATTTCAGGAAAAGAAATAGTTGCATGATAGCATTTTGTTTTTTGAATTTTACTTGATGACGAGATTGTGTACAGTCATGCCAGGAGTGCTGACAATCATCAAACTATGCGCGAACCGATAAGTTACCACGGAATCTTCTTTTCTTTATATCTGGCTGGAAATACCACCGGCATATTGTCGATTAAATTGATGAATCCGTTAAAGTACTTTTCAAAAGAATAAGCTCACCATATTAGAAAGCGTGATGCACGTAGAGAGCTGTGTGTAATTTAGAAATTCAAGTGGGCCGTTTTTCAATTGGCGTGTGCGGGTGAAAACGTGATTGATTTGTTTGTACACAAAATATAATGTCAGAATCTCGCCCTTGACACCCACAATCCCCAAATTATGTATATATCCGAAAGTTTAACATCAGATTTTTTCTTCTGTTCTGTCAACATTAGAATAATGAAAATATCTTTGGATGCGTGTGTGTATAATGAATTTGATTGAAAATTATGACTTATTAAGAAATCGGAATACCACTTGTCAATCGTGAAATTCCGATAGAATGTATAAACACTCAGTTGCGAGGTTCTTGATCCAATCTTGCGATAAATAATGTGGCTTTCATGGTGAAAAAACACTATTGATGTTTGCAAATTGTGCATTGTTCTGAATGATTATTCTCAAGGAGAAAGAGAATTTGTTCATATATATATACCCTGATGAAAACGACATATAAACAACCATTTAGCCGCCATTTGGTAACTTTAAAAGTACTGTAAGGTATAGTTGTACTGTATACATATAGAAGAATTTTACACTAAACAATAAATAAGATTGTGTTTGAAGTTGATAGAAAAAAATAT
Organism: Trissolcus brochymenae; assembly: GCA_030523145.1. Taxonomy (NCBI): domain Eukaryota; kingdom Metazoa; phylum Arthropoda; class Insecta; order Hymenoptera; family Scelionidae; genus Trissolcus; species Trissolcus brochymenae. Next base: position 22,244 of record JAQQRF010001136.1, read on the forward strand.
TTAATCTATTTATTGATGATGTTGACATGTGATGTGTTAAAATTTAGTTATGATTGCATCAGTAATAAAGTTCTAAACTTAAAAACAACAAATTAAACTGTTTTGACGATGTTTTCTAAGAATATAATAACCCAACCTGTCAGGTATCTTTACATTTCAAGTGTAATTTTAGTTTACATAAAATATTATGTAATTTCATATAGATTTTTACAGTGCATGAAGCCGTTGCTATCTGTTCCAGGAGTAACAATAGTGCATCGGAAGATGAGACTGTAGTTGCTTCAGAGATAATTAATTACTATTGTTGAGAAAGCATGTAATGAATTTGCAGCATTTATAATTACATGACAATGTGAAAATATGCACTGTGACTAATTGCCTCTAAGTCCAAGTAAGGCCCAATTATAAAAAGTCAATTCAAATACTGGTTTATACTCAAAATCATTATTTCTCTTACAAGTTATAACGGAAATAAGTAGTTTAAAATTGAGATACTTTGTTTTCAAACTTTGTTAAAATTTTATTGTCAAAACACGTGTTGATTTATATTGTTACATTTGTGTTACTCTTTGTATTTCTATATATTTGCATGTATTCAAAAGTTGGCATAAAATTGTCATCTATTGAATAATTAATTTTGAAGATGATAAAATTGCAGGTCGTGATGAAAAAGTTTTATCTGATATAATGAGACGAGGCTGGTATATAAAGTTTTATCGACTTTTTAGAATCAATGATTTGTCAAAGTTCAATACAATTTATTTGTTTTTGCCGGTGAGATGTACAGGTGGTATGCTGGAGTTAAGTTAAAGATTCCACTTGGCGTATGTCTTCAAATGGAAAGGAATACTGGAGAGTCTCGCGGTGAGACGCTGCTGCATACCGTTGATAAGTACTTTTACATTAGGCACAAAAAAGCAAGGGGAAAAATGAGCAGCTATGACTAGTGAAAGGAATTAAAGGACGCTTTATCGGCGTTGCGTATGCACACTGCGCCGATACAAATACAAAATCAGCGCGCCGTTTCATTAAGTGGAAACAAGATGCTCTGGAATTCTGCTCGCAAAAGAGTTAATTAAAAAAAAATCTGCAAGTTTCACCGCTCCGATTATGATTCATTGCGATCAGGTGAAAATCCGATCCAATATCGAGTGTGCGATTCACAATTCAGACACCGACAAATTGTTAAGCACAGAGAGCACGAAAGCAAACAGTGAATTCCTATTATAGTTGCTATCGAATGATAATTTATACGACGTTGCACACAAATGACATCATTTTGAACGAGTTATTCTGAGAGACAAACGGGCAAATATACTATATCGCCTTTATGCTATATACCTATATACAGATAGCTGTTCCAGCTCGAAAATCACGTGCGATTCGACTTTAAGGATGATAAAAATTGTTAACAACTTGGATATTAATCATTCGGAGAGATGGAAATTCGTTATTTATGCGTAGATTATTGGTTATTTATGTGTACAGTTATGACGTAATAAAAATAATTTGTTTTCATGGGAGAGCTTGAGTTATCGGATCTGTTTTAAGAAAATAAGCGATACAACGATTTTTTTCGACTGCACAACGGCAGGTTTTTAATGTACAGCTGTAAAAATGACAATGGCGATGTCAGAGGAATAAAAATTGCCCTCTTATTATTCGGTGGCGATATTCACTTTATTAGTCTGTCACGGGTAATAAATAAACCGACCGAACATATATCAATACGAATCGAATATGCGCGTGTCTCTTGTAAAAGAGACTTGTGATCAGCATTGGCAAATTAAACGAGAGCCAGTATGGCGAAACACCTCAACATGCCTTTCGCGAGAGACAAAAGTTTATTATTTTACAAAAATACATTCCTCACGTTGAAATAATCCATCATAAAATGATACAATTTCAACATTTATTCAAAACACGAAAAGGAAAAAAACACAACAAATTGTCTTAAAAATTATACTTTTTAAGACAGAATATCCTCGTTCAGTTATCATTCCCATATCCAGACAATAAAGCTATTATCTGAAAAAGTATGCTTTCAAAAATGAGTGATATCGTGTTCAGAGGTTGATTGAATGAATGTAATGTCTGCATTTTAGAAAACTTCACGGTACTTCTTTCTAGCTGAAAGTTTTGTATATAAACTAAAAGATGATATATATTTCGATGTTTATAAACTATGTTTGTTATCGAAAATGTTTCTTTCATAGTTTTTGTTGATTTTTGCTTTTCAATGATCCATACAATCAAAAGGATTGTACTTATTTTGATGTGCACAATTAAAAGTCAACAAATATCATTTTCAATATGATCTCTTCATTTCATCAATTTTAGGAAGTACTAAAATTGTTATAGTTACCATCGTGCAATTTGTGAGATATTTTTATCGTGAACAATTTTGTCAGTTCACCGTGATGAAAAATGATCATCAACCATGTTTTCATGCAACAAGAAAACAAACTGCAACCTAGTTATTCCATGACTTTTTGTCAACAGAGTGCTAAAATTCATAGACTTCTCACTGGCATTACACAAAAAGTGCAAATAAATGATAACACTGTTCGAATAATTAAAGTCAATTTGCCTCACGATCGAGATTATTATTCCGACGATCGTTTTAAATTTTGTTCCACGGAATGGAATGCAATAAACTTCACAATTATAATTAGAAACTGGCAATAACATTCCAGGCAACACTTTACTCGGACATGATCGTCTTCCTCGAAACAATTCCTTCCATCAATAGCACATGTGCCGATTTTCTGTACGCCTTCTCAATTACCTGAGACCTTCGTGGTGATGAAAATGCGAATCTCGCAGAAGCAGATGGTTCGAACACGTCCTTCCACTTTTTTTTCTTTTTTTTTTGATCTTTGTGTGAAACGAAAATTTTGTCATTGACGTGAAGAGTGATTCGCTCTCGAACAGATGGAGTGCCGGTCGATGGAAAAACGATTAGCATGATTGTGCACGTTCTTAAACGCAAAAGTCCGCCGTCGGAATTTGCGTCGACTCGTGTTAAACTTGGTGACGTGACGCTTTTCTCGCATTCGTCGCGGATTAATTCATTTACAATGACAAGTCACAACGTTATAATCATCAGCGATCGACGGAATTCCAATTCCAACGTCCGTCTTGGATTTAAAAAAAGTTTAATTTCGAGTCCTTATATGTACCAAAAGGTCTGCACTTTGGTTTGGTCTTTATTTATGTAAGTGTCAGTTCAAAAAAAAAAAAAAAAAAAAAAAAAAAAGAAGAGAAAAAAAAGACTGCTTCGGAAATCGCACGTTTTTGAATTCGATACAGCGTGAATGACCAAAAGCTAGTGCTCCGAGTATTTCAGGATTGTTCAACCTCGATAAAGTCAAGGCTGCTGCTGTGAGAGGATTAACGACTTATGCCGAGAGAAGAGTTTTGTATCACGAGTGACGGAGAGACGCCGATAGTAACGACTCAAAGCACTATAAATCACGCGCGGCGCAATTAATATTCATAGCATTAATGTGTCACGATCTTTATGGTTGCAAAACAATCATGCTCATCGCCAAGTCTTCTGACTCGTGGCTGCAATTCAAATTACTATATGTTTCTCAAAGTTTTCAGAGGCGCTAATAAACAAATTCATGTTCTGCATACAAATCAAAATGTATATTCAACTTTTTGAAAAGTCCTTAACTAAATCATTGCACTATGCTATAAATAATGAAAACTTCGTGGTATCATAAAACTTGACTAATACGGTCAAAGCATCTGAAAAATATTGTTATTTCGAAAATATAATGTTTAATTACATCAAATTGTATGGTTTATGTGATTCGAATTGTCAGAGTTGTGGACTCATAATTCATCGTTGTAATAGGATGATGGTAATAATAAATTATGGATAAAGAATTAATCTCAGTCTGATTGGCTATACCTTATTGTTACTCTTTTTCCAAATGGATCCAAAAATGTCCGTAATGAAACTGTAGATTACTTCATAAGAAAAATCAAATATAAAGTCGTTTAATTTGCAGGGAACAATCTCCCCGTTAGGATCTAGATTGCATTATCGCCAGCGCACGTTCATCTGTGTAATTTCTAATAACCGAAACATTAAATGTTAAGTTCTTGCCAATTAAGAAGTCGAGTTGAGTAAATAATAACAAGATATCGGCATCAGATTAGACGCAGCCTATTCGTCTAATAACAGTACTTGAATATACGACTTTTAATAGCATCAGTCGCACATAAGAAACCTCACGTTATATAATTTTGTTTGCTTGAAAAATCTGTATTATTTACATATTGGACGTGTTCATTTTGAGCTGGGATAGTTGAAAATAAAAGAAAACAAATAACATGGCAATAACAATATCAGTTTATGAAAAGTGGCCCTTTTTGAGAGACGTGAAATGAAGCGAGCAAAAAAATATCGCCTCATTGTGAATATTAATGTGTTAGTTCCGCGTAGCGCGTCATCAATATATTTATGAACCCATGCATGTACAAAGTGTGTTTCCCCCGAGAGGTACAAATTGTGGCTTGGTTCATTCATGGCGGATTTCCGCGGTGGAATATGGATTAGTAGAAAGTTTCGCTCTCGGTCCGATAGGTGATGCTGAACATGGTACTTGATCCTGAGGAAGGACGTCGACCCCGAGGTGGTAGACGCGAAGAAGAAGCTGAGGCAAAAGAGAATACAAGAGAGCCTCCTCTTTCTGCGCGTCTTCTGCAATAGGCTTGGCGTTTGAACACGCGAACCTTTCATTGTCGTAAATTTCAACGTTCTAGGATTTACTTTTGCACTGCGAACGGTCGCTGCCATTTCAAAACACCCGAGAACCAACATTTTGCACGGTAGTTCTAAGAACTTGTTTTACGATGCTTCTTAATCCGTCAACAATAATATAATTGACGGCGTTTTTGAGGTGTAATCTCGACTGGTAATGCACGGGATAACCTTGAGCCAGCTGCTATATTAATACTGGCGAAACGTTTAGTGACAAATTAAGAGTAATGCGAGGATAATCTATCCTTTTGCGTGTAAGTCGCACACATATTCAGCAGCACAGCTCGAGAGATGACGACTGGAATGACGCGCCATTATTTTTTCCATCCTACAACATCAATTTTATATACTCGAATTCAAAAAAAAAAAAAAAAAAGGTTTCAGTTGTATTTCTGCGACCGGTGTTTCGCCAAGCGAGATATATCATAAAACAAAGTCCAGGGAATGTTACTGGATTGCTATATTTCTGTATTTAACAATCTACTTGTTTTTAGTTGCAGTGTAGCTTTTAAAACGTTACGAACAACATTCAAAAAACCATCGTTATTCAGATTTTCTGTACGATTGATTACTACTGACAAAAAAACTTTCCGCTATGAAATGCTTAGTAGTAAATAATAAATAACAATTGACATTGATATTTCAATCAGTTTGTACGAGAATAACTTTGTTTTACTGTTCAATTGGTAGTATCCGTTAGAAAGGAAATTTGAATTCGCCGGTACAAAGTACCCATTGTGCCTTTGACAGCAGTAAAAGTTTCCAATTTACACTTGGGTGTAAGAAAAACTTTAGCATCCACAAAAAGTTTCCATTGATTTGCACGATTATCTGCAAGACTTTTGAAAAAAAAATTGTCAAGTATTGAAATTTACTGTAAAACAAGCCAAGAATGTCGTCATTTTATCTGTTAGATTCGCTCGATCATGGTCATCGTCAGTTCTTGCAGAGTTATTTGCCGCAGATCAACACATAGTGGTTGCAGTGCCACTCAACGGACGTTTCTTAAACTAGAACGCAGAGTGTCGGTATGAAAGTATCCTAATATTTCTGATTAACTGGTAATTTTTATCCAAATTTTTTGATTTTTTTTGTTCGTTCAAATTATCACATTTAAAGAATGATTATTATTCACAAAAATTGACGAATCATCGGTAGGTAATGTAGAACACTTTTAAGGTAATATTAAGAAGTACCCTACTTTACCTACGGCAGGACGTTAATATTACAGACGGTAAGGATGAACTTTCCACAGGAGATTTAAAGAGCGAGCAGGCAGGCAGGTATGCAGGCAGAAAGTGAAAGTTAATGTATGAAGGCATTTGTTATGCGAATGATAAATTATACCTGTTCCTAGAAATGCAATTTTAATCTCTGGGTAGACATTATGCATTAGACTATTTTCACTTCTTGAAAGTGTTGATGATATATATGGTTGGTAGTAAACTATGGCTCAAAATGTTAAACTACGTTTGGTCCTTTCGTCTCTTTTCACACCTTTAACACGTTTATCATTTTTCGTTGTAATCGAAACTTTCTCTCAAAGTCTACCCTCAGGTGTCAAGGATTAGTAATTACCACTATAAATGTATCACAATGAAAACTCAGTCTTCCTCTTCGTCCTTGATGTTATATACGCAAGCGGGATATTGCGAATCTTACATAATTATGTAAAATCTTGTTCTAATTAATAAGCCAAATTAAGAGAGGGATCGACTGGTTATTGTTTTGATGCTTGAAAAATGATGATACGTGTTCATCCAACGAGGACGAGATAAAATAAATAATATATTCTAAGTAGATGTTCCTATTCGACTATTGGTCTTGAGTTATATGGACAAAGGTAGGGCGTTACGCATGAGAGCGTCCAGGTCGGTGGAAGGCGGCGGTCTTATACGGCATAGTGAGTTTCGTTCGCCATGCAAAGGCGCGAGGAAAACACGACGACCTCATTGTTTGAATGATCGTCGCGACGCGGATAAGATAACGGCCCAAATGATGTTCAACGACAAGCACATTTGTCCGAACAAAATAAACTAGATCGATGTTTGTTTCTGAAACAGTTTCTGTGTCTTCTTCATGATAAGTGGCAAATTTTATAAACTCATCGACCCGATTGCCAATCCAACGAGTTATGATATCATGAATAACAGATTACAATGACAAAATTGATCTTTCTAACAAGCCAGTCGATAACATAAGAGATTATTTATATACGACTTATAACTTTTTTCTTTTTTTTTTTTTTTTTTTTTTTAATAACCAGATATGTATTTAAACCCGCGATGTACTTGTGTGATAGATACAGATCTGACAATAAATTAATGTCATAACAATTGCATGCTTATTAGTATCATTCAATTTGTTAGACACTCAAGTTTGAAACCAAATTCATTTATATATGGCTGCGTTATTACAATATAAACTACAAACTGACAATAATGAAATGTGTCACGGCTTTATTTATTCATTTGTGTCTGAAAAATTATTCTACAAGGGCAATAAAAACCAGTTCGCACATCTAGTATAAGAACGTGTTTATACGTATACAAATAAGTATAAAGCAATCCGGCCAAGATGTCTTTGAGTGCGGTTGTAAATTCGCGATTCGAGACAAAATTCTTTGAAAGGCGATTGGTGATTAGTGATTTGTAGCTGATGCTGGTTTTTGATATAACATCCAGGTGTGAGATGCATTATTGATATCATGAAACACGCATGACATTATATTTAAATTCTGATAAATCGCAAATATATTAAATTATTCTGGGGGCGTTTTGGAGACATTTATCATTTGGTAGCCAGATCTTTATCAATGCGATTCTCACCTTGTTTGATTTGTTTTTCTTATCATGATTTGTTTTATTATCCGGTGGGGCCTACAGGAAACAAATTTATTTGTTTGAACAATTCGCTATTGATATGCATTTGTTATCTGGTTTTATTGCCTTTTTTTTTTTTTTTTTTATAACATATAAGAGACCATCATCTGGTTCCCTCCAAGCTTGAGCAACATCCTAAAGGATAAGTACAGTAGGTTGAACTGATGTTTAAGTGGACGTATTAGATAACGCGAACCCTTTTTGCTCTTCACAGATTTCACCAACTTCTATCCTTATTCAAGAGGGCGGGTTCGAATCGATATCAAGTGTCAAGTTGTTGATTTAACTATGAATGAATCATCTTCACGCATTTCGTAGCATATAGACTTTCGAATGATGCTTGTGTCATCTAAGAAGTGGTACATGTACTTTCTTTTTTGGACCTATTTGATAAGTGACAATATACGCAAGAGATCTTCAAATTTGACACCTTTTTGTCGTCTTCCGTTTTTCGATGATATATTGAGAGCTGCGGATAAGGGAGGAGCCCATTCTTTTACCAGGAAATAAAACAATAGATCTCGATTGTTGTGCAGCAATCTGAAGGAGTATTGAAATTAGATATTATTTTAAAAGATAGCAGGATATTGCACACACTGAAACTGCTTTCGCGGCGGTTTCACACAAAGTGTATGATGATAAGTCAGTTTTTGATCAATGAACTCGACTTTGTAAAATGTTCATTGAATTTAACAGAAATTTTCGGAACACAAAACATTATTGTTATTTTTGTATTATTTCTATTTTATCATCTTATCCATAAAATTGATATATTATTCGATGAGCCAGTTGTCAAGAGCTTGGAGTGAAGTTTGTTTCGACTTAAAAAACAATGAATGTTTGGTAAATACTGTGATTCACAGTGCATACAGTCTAACATTTTAAAATAAAAGTGGTTGATGCACTTGGTTGGCAAAGTTACAATTTAAATTTTCATTCCAGAGCATTACGATTGCCATTATCATAAAAAAAATTCAGTCATATATATTGTAAATCGAATTTTTGTTTTGTACTTGGAAAGAAGATTGATATATCAACAGATAGAATAACACTAGGTTTCAGATTATGAATATGATTCAGATAATAAAGAAGAATTTTAAATTTGCATCGCCAGTTGTTTTTTTGAGTCAACACCCGAGCCTTTAATTACGTTGCAAAAAAGGCGCTGACTTTTTATTTTCAGTGAACTTTGACATAAAATAATTTTACTTTTTATTATCTCATGCATGCTGCATTTTTTTAATCATCACATAAACATGCAATAGTTGTGTAAATTACCAACCAACGTGCGTGTTATTAAAGACTCTTGCAGGTTTCATTATATAAATTTATATCATTTTCAATGATGTAAAAATAACGATCTTTTGATGTAAACTGTTGAATTCTCTCTCAGTTTCTAATTTGTAAAGTACCCCAAAACCGCGCACACCGCCTTGTATTTACGTTTGCATTGTAATTGAATTCAAATCAAAAATCGCGAACAAAATAAGTGTTTCATGCCGTTTCAACAGCAGTCGCATGTACGAAGGTCGTTGCTTATTCTTGGGAAAAATATATCAGTACAAATAACGTGAGAAATACTCTCGTCGTATATATACTTTTTACCTCGAAAGTCATTATTCGCATGAATTTTGCTCGTAAAATAAGCCAATGTTCGACTCTTACCTGAAACAAAAAAGAAACATCTCCGATTAGTCAAATTGTTCAGACAATTATTATTTTTTTTCGCAGTGAATATGACGAATTAAACGTTTGAAATAGAAAAATTAATTTAATTTTTATTTCTCGACACGAAAATGAGTATGATAATAATGCTTTTGTTGTTCAAAAGCAATTTTACAAATATATTGAAGAGCATGGAAGAAGAATGATGTGTGACGCACGCTCATGTTGAACGGATTGATCTTTGCGCATATGATTAATGTTAATATATTTCAAAGCTTGTCCATCTATAATCGCCTCTCATGTCTTACAATGCATTTGTGGAACATCTGGCTACATGCCTGCGTCTGAATAACCATACAAAATTCAAAAATATTGGAGAAGCGGTATAAAATAACCGATTACATATCATTTTGTAGGATATTGAATCAAGTCATTGCCTCAATATAAATGTTGATAGGATATGTTCGAGATTTAAGATAAAATTTGACATAATATCATATCCAGACATTGTTATTATTGCTTTTATAATCATTAGTTTATTATGTATTATTATCGGAGACGCATGCAAATTAGTGATTAGTAAAGGATAATTAACTTGGTTTTCATGATACTAGATAATTCAGTTATTTGCCGGCCTGGATGCCACACTAATTTTACACCCAACATAAATCAGGTACAGTTACGTCCTGGTGTAATTTAATCACAATTTCAATTATTTTTTAATTTGGTTTGCCCATGGAAAGTCGTTGTCTAGACATTTATAGATAGGTTCTAACTGATGATAAAATGCGACACAAGATTTTCATTCGATAAGATGACCTAGAAAAAAGAAGATCATGTGGATAACGTGATGATAAAAACAAAATATTAGAAAGAGAGTCATGAAAATGAATTATTTGAAAAATCGAATTGATAATCATTTGAACACTTTCTAAGAATTTTGATTAAAATTTGAACTCGAAGAAATCGCATACCGATTTGATGAACTGATATATATGTTGATGATGATGTTAAATGATCATCTTATTTGTGCGACATTTATTAGTAAACTTAAGGCGGTATGATGAAAGCTTAATTTTGTCTCAAAGATGAGTTCTGAAATTTGAATGAATATCTTAATATCTTTTGTTTTAAGAAATGAATTGTATTACTTCCTGAGTCCAACTCGTTTTTTAATACAAAATTAAACTTTCATACCGCCTTAACCCTTGAAGGACATACTATTTTTAGCATCCTTGTCTAACACAAGTAATTTACATTTTAGTGTCTCTCTTGTTGGTGCGAATCTGGCACTAGAGTGGTTAAATTTAGAATTTTGTACGTTGTATGTGATCGACATACGAGGTACAAAGTTATACATCAGATTTGCATCGTATATTACATCACACACTATATATCTGATTTGACGGTTCGTTATATTACAGTGAAATGAATGCTCGTATTTTATCAGGATAATAACTCATTGTTTTCTAGTTTCGAAAAATTCGCGAGTTTTCTATATACTTTCTCAGGCTAATCTAAGTATTCGATCTACCGATTCAATTTACCTTCCCATTCATCCGAAATGTTATCTAACAATTCCATTAGTAATTACATTATCACTGCTGCAAAATTACAATGGCACGTCCAATCAACTTGAGACGAAACAAAAGTTCACCAGTTTATCTGTGCTAATTGACCAGTACACTAAATGAGCGCAATGAAATTACAGGATCGTATACGCTTCACAGCAGTGACATATCGATTCTGTTCATCTGACGCGACTTCCGGTCGGGTAAAAAATGTGCAGAACGATCTGAAATCGGAGGCATGAACTCTCAGAATGAATCGAACAGCGTAGTAATTCACGTGACTCGAAACAGATATACAAGTATATCGCAAGAGAGGATGTCGTTGCGTAAACTTAAGAGAGGGAATAACGTTTATTGTAAAACACTTTTTGCGTAGTAAAAGCCAAAAGTCACGGGTGTAACGAACATCGTGCGGTCACCCGTAGTCATCTATTAAATCAATCTTCTAATTGATTTGTAATAACAATACTTTGCATCACCTTTTACTATTAATTTTTACTACTTAATCTCTGCAGCCAATAATTATTGTTTCAAATTGCATTTGCCATTAATTTGAATGCAGCTGCGTCCAGTGATACCATAGTTATTAATTGGATATATTGTTTTCTTATGCATTTTTTTTTTTTTTTTTTTTTTTTTTTTTTTTTTTTTTTTTTTTTTTTTTTTTTTTTTTTTTTTTTTTTTTTTTTTTTTTTATTTTTTTTTTTTTTTTTGAAGAATGCGATAGCTATAAGTAATAAAAGGAATGTTGTGACTCCCATGAGAATTCATCATTACGAGATCCATTTGCAGTGTCTCGCAAGTTTAAGTGACATTTGAAGCAATGTGACAAGATTATGGTTCATGGCAATTAAAACACGCCACATTTGAGTGCGCCATAGCGTGCAATAGTTAAATGTCCACGAGTTCTTTTATTTGCCACGTTCCAAGCGCGCACAAGCATGGTGGTAGAGAAGGCAGAAGAAAATGATTTTTCAAGTAACAAGAGCAATTGCGAGAACTATTTTACTGTTTAGAGGAAGGAAAAGAATTTTCTTGTGATTGTGCCTTTTGTGCAAGAAACAAATTCCGTTGCTGGTGGCGCGACCTACCAGGAGGAGGAATTAAAATTCTATATTCAAAATGATGGTCAGTGGTAACAGCATCTTGGTAACAGTAATTTTTTTTAACCCTATTAAAATATGCACTTCCTCTTGCGACAGTGCAGCGCTGCAACTGGTCATTAGAAACTTTTTTCCACTTGATTTAACACATCCTCCTAGGCAGGACACTGCATGCAAATATTCTTTCTTCGAATTCATGATAATAATTGGTTGCTTTGGTTTCGCTGGTTTAGATTCAGCCGAGCTCTATTGGTTCTTAAAAGAATTCACGTAAAGATGTTAACTTTCACTTGGTTGCTTGGCTATACAAATATAGAACGAACGTAACCAACGGCAGCTAACATGGTAAACCAATGTGCGGTCCGTGTGAAAATGTTGACTACAAAATTCATCCTTTGGGGGAGAGCTCATTTAAGTGCGAATTAGAAATCAATCATACATCCGCCCAGACGTTGCTGATCAATTGAGTGTACAACTTGGGTTTGGATTTCACTTTTTCGCAACGTCCCTCTTCTCTGGATTCACTCAAGCAGGTCCATTTGATACTCATTGTGTGCTTCATGACGTGCACTAACTTATTTTGATAACTTCATATTATGCTGCGATTGCAACATCATGTGAATATACAGCTGACCCCGTCATTTCGCTTTTGTTTTCCAAACTACTACCGTTAACGGTTTGTGAATGTCTTTCTTTTCTAGAGGTTGCAAAATTTGCCCCCATACAAATAAAGGGTGTAATAAAAAGAAATTCATCAAACATGCAACAGCGTTTAAAGTTAAGACAATTTAGGCTGAGTGAAAGACCTCTTGAAACATTTTGAAATTGATTGTTAATACTTCTTGAAAAAAATGCTATTCTCTTTCGTAGATCTCAATTGCTTTGATTTTATATTGTATGTTTTTACAAGGCGCTGCGTTATAATTTACAAAGTCAAGAAACCGTGAATTAGATGTCAAAAAAGCTGATGCTATTATACCACCGACGATCAAGTTTCTTGACTTTACATTTAATTTATTGCAGAACATTCAAAATTTTATCATCTGAACGGGTATACGCTTGGCTTGTAACCGGTTATCATTTGCGTGTATATGATACAAAATAGAATATAGACTAAATTTACAAGAAATCAATTTAAAAAGAATATTTGGCTTGCAATATGTTTTCGAAGCTAGAAATTTCAATTTTAACAAACTTTCTAGTGCAAGCACAAATTCTTTGTTTCAAAAATGTTTATTTAATGACAAATATTGATCTTTTTGAATTTAATCTGTTTATTGGAAATTCGTTTGTATATGTTACCAACATACAAAAGAAATGCAGCAATTTTTTCCAAATTCCAAGAAAACAATCAAGAATTTGTAAGCAAAATCTATAGCACTTATACGTATATACACTGATACAAGCCCGATGTCAGTTCAAAGTATAAATCTAATATGCAGGTATAGTTTACAACGTCGTGCCTGATTCCTCAGCTGAATATTAAATGCACAATGAGAATTCCATGAGTGATTCGCACAACGATAACAACAAGACTTTATGTTGAATTTCGACAAAAGTGAAATGACGAAGAATTTTAATAATCACGTACGTGCAAAATGTTACAAAAATATAAATTTTTTTTTATATTATATAATATTTTGATCCATTCGATTCGTGTATGTTAACAAACCTATTATCCAAAACTAAAATAATAATAATAATAATTGTAAAATGGCTGTTGAAGTTAACTGACAGAGTGATAACAAAATCTTAAATTGAAATAAGTTACAATTATCATTTGAACAAGTAGCTATGAGAACCATGCGAAGGACACGTGCGTGAATGGAAATTCATTTTTTTTTTCATCTCTTAATGACAGAAAAAAGAGTTTTACCAGTGGCATACTAATTGCGACAAAGTATAAACATACCCTTTCATGAATATTGATAGGAACTTGAGATAAAAGTTTCAAATTGCTTTGATGAAAAATATGTTTGAGTACTAAAATGATAGGCATATAATAATTTTAGCTGATCTTGTTACGATAATGTTCCTTATAAAAAAATAGCAATGTTGAATTTATATATATAACGTTTGTTATTGTTCAAATATATTTGGTCTTTTGAAATGAAAATAGTTAATAAAGATTGAATTTGAAGTGAAAGGTTAAAAGCATAATTGATGAAATAAAATGAGGTAATGAAATTTTTATTGAATTTCATAAAAATGTGTAACATATTGTTCAAAATCGAAAGCGTGGTACAAGTGACGCCAAGATGAAGGTGACAGTTATCAGCATCAAGACGGTGGTTATAATTCGCCTTGTAACGCGTACCTGGTTCATTGGTTATGCCGAAGAGTGTGCGTGGGTTGTGTAGCGATTTATGCAGCAGATGCATAACAATGAAAGATCCATGTCAGCTGGGACCTCGTGTTTTCAGGCCTTTGACGCGCGTTCTTGGATCCCGGAGTTGCTTGTACGATTTTCAAATGCACTACTGATTTTCAATAGGATTTCGGCGAGAAAAAAAAGCGCGACGACTCGTCAGCGAATTCAATCGAGTTTTTGATCCCAAAGTCACAACCCTCGCTGGTCACTCTTTATCTTTTGTGACATCGGTCTGGATTCGTGGAATCTGAAAAAAATGCTTTCTTCTAGCTTTTGATTATTCTACGCCATTTTATGGACTATTATGAACTCGACCTTTGCTCTGAAACTGGAATCTTAATTATTTCGTTTCTTTGCTTGTTCCGTCACAATGCTTCATTATTTTGGACATCTCAGACATTCATTATATTGTGATTTAAAACAGATTTTGTGTGTCTAGTTTTTTTACATTTCAAACTCGATTGCAACTGTTTTTTCGATATTTTCTTCGTTCGACATTTGTATGAAAAATAAACCTGAGCGGAAAACTTTTTGAGATCAAAATGAATTGTGATAAAAAATGTTGCGATATTTGATGCGATCGAAAAGTATTCCATTAGCGGTGGCACGCATCCTCTGAAGATATCGTTTCCGTTGAAAACGAAAATGGGCGGTAAATACGGACGAGTATTAGACGCGTTTGTGTTTCCGCCGCATTCATCGCGCTGTCTCATTTTCTCTCAATGGCCAGTCTCGTCTGCTGCGCCTCTCTTCGCGAGGGCCTTGCATGATCGTAATTATCCGCACGCATCTTCGCCACTGGTTTGTGAAACTGCAGGGCCTGCTCCTCCTGCACGATAATATTGGAACTCGATCTGCCAACTTTGGCAGGGCCAACGTTTTGAGATCCCAGGTCCCGAGAGACGTGGGAAGCTAAAGGTTAAAAAAAGGCGCGCATGTGTTCCATGTGAAATGGGAGGCACCCGAACATGTGTTGAAGAGGATATTCTTCAAGCAGGAAAATCTGCTGGCGAAACAAGACTCCCGCTCGGAATCGACCATTTTGTTCTGATAAATGTCAATAATTTATCACTCGCATAATGTTAGGCTTCAATAACAGACAAATTACGCGCTAATCACGAGATGCCAAAATTAATTCCAATGTTAATAACCATCTGAGTGTTGCGCTATTTGTTTTTTGGCCAATTGCGGCGGCTAATTGGCGCTTCAAATAATGAATTTATTAATTAATCGCTTCGAGAGAGCCGTTTCTTTTATTCTGTATAGCGTACGTCTAATTCTCGATCAAGACAAGATTCACATACGGAGCGACAGCCTGTTGCTCGGTTCGCTTCCCACACGAAGCGTGCACGCAAGATCTGTGTACTGGAGTGCCGGGGACACTCATCAAACACATGCGCGCATACGCTCGCACGCTCATAAAAAGAAACAAGTCGCCTCTATATGGAAACGCAAGAAATTGGTCTCCAAAACCTCTCCTCCTCCCTTTCGTATTTACATTTCTGCGACCTTGTAAGAACTAATAGAAATAGCTGATGCCTTGTATTCTTTCAACTCGCGCTCATCAGTTCTTTTGTGTCATACGTAAACTCCATTTTTTTTTTTTTATTGTATCGACGCTCCAAATTTTTATTTGCAGGTTCAAGTTCTTTTGCATTCGAAAATGGTTGAAATATATATATATATCAATTCAAGTCATTTATATCATATTGTTTGATGGTTAAGCACCCAAAAACCAAATTGGAGTGCTTCATAGAATTACATAGAAAAAGAATACATATGTAATTCAATTTTTCATTTATACAAACTTTTTTGAATTATAAAGAAACGTTATCGCGAAAAATGGAAGACTTTTGTAACGTTCTTGTTTGTGTCGTCTTAGGCCTTTTAAAAATAAAACGTACTACCTTTATGGTCTCGCTCGGCGAAGCACAAAATAATGTGGCCGTTCTCTGACTTCTCTTTATACATCTTACTTATAGATAACGGAGCAGCGGTACCAGGAGCTGCCGGAATTGTATCCACTGTTTTAGCGGCTTGTCAATGTACATTTCTTTGCACGCGTTACACATTTGCGAATGGTCACGGATGATATCGAAAAGGTATTTATATGAATTTCCGTTTGTCATAAAAACTGACAGTTCTCAATGCCGTGAATATATTCTTCGTAAGAAATTATAAAATAATGCACAAAAACATAATTTGACTTGAATGAAAAAAAAAAGACAAACATCCGACGTTTTTCATTATATTAATGTCAATTCTATAATTTCTAATAACTCTGTAAAAACTTTTTCAGACCATCAATACTGTATATGATTTCGCGAATTGAGGAAACGATAAACTAACGGGAAGAAGAGTGTTGGGAAAAAATCATTAGTATCGCCTTTTTAAGGTCATTAATCATATACTGCATTTTAGCAGTATATGCGGTGTCTAATTATATTGGACAGAAAAAAAGTGAATCACAGCAAGCTGCTACGATTTGTTTAGTTTATTATTCAACAGGTCTGGATAAGCCGCCCACGGTTTTACACTTGCCATGTATCATGGTTACGTTATCACTCTGGGGAATCCCCTGCATGTGGGCGCGGCAACGTCTGCGCGAGGTGCGAAATCATCGTCTTTTACGCGTATGCGGATGTATCTTCTTCTAGTTCAATTTGTTGATAATTATATTAAATTTTCGATCGAACAAGAGGTGCTTTATTACTGATACTTGATCCTCGAGTAATTGCTTATTGAACGTGACAGTGAGCGAATGTACTTATTAATCCGGAAATACTTAATGCGGAAGCAAAGTGAGCACATTTATGTTGCACTTTTTTATTCTATAAAATCTTTGACATTTCATTAAACATTATACTAGCAATCTTATTAAATCGTACTAAATTGTTTGTTTTAGTTATTATACTTTATTGACTGAACATGTTTTTATATAGGAATACTTTCTCCCTCGATCTTATGCGATAAAATAAAATATAATTATATACGACGTGATGGAAATTAAATTTCACGCCCAAAATCCGGTCGAATTAGATCCGCCCACATTTTTTTCTTTGATAATAATCCTTTTAAAAACCAGCACTGCTCACAAAGAGGAGATGTGTTAATGAATGGAGCGGGGTTTTTCATATCGCTGTCGCTATTAATTATCTCGATAAAACTCCGAAGGCTGTTCGTCCGTAGACCACATGGTAATTGAGAAGCAAGCAAGACGCGACCTGGGCCAACTTTTGGAAATCGAAGAATCAACCGAGAGGATGAACCTGAAAACACTGTGTGACCCACGCTCGGCAAATCTGGCTCGTCACCTGCTCATCTCTAATGGCGTGGGATGAAACCTCGGACGATCCAGGTAAACTAAAGGATTCGGCTGTTTTAGTTTAGTGGGGGCTGTGAGAACAACGGAATGAGTTTATACTGTACTATTAATATGGCGTGTGAATGCGGATCGCACTTCACAATGGCTCTTCATATTTATCGCTCTGAATATACGTTTTGCTTTTCGTATTTCTTCAGGTGTGAAGATCAAAACCGATCGTCAAAAATCATCTAACAAGATGTGCTTTAATTCTCAGTGCAAATCTTCTTAATAAGTTTAGATTATTCTTTACGTAATAACTTAAGAGAACAAAGAATTACGTTAACAATAGGGATACATTAGCTAAAAGCGAGGCTGGATACTTTGAAGCTTGTTTTTTTTTCAAACTTTAATGGCTTGGAGGATAGAAAACCGTAACGAAAAGTTGTGTGAGAATGAACTTGATCACGGTTATATAGAGAGGAGTAACGAGTAGTAAATTTTCTTGAAACACCGCGTGCTGTTCGGAACTCACACACATCCGTTCAGCTGCCGTAGACGAGAGGACCATTTGAATGACGAGGATGCATGCGTGTCGCAGGACGAGGTCCTTAAAACAGGACGTGGTCTTATGGATAGGGCGTGCTTCCGGGTTTTCTACTGCATTAGACATTCAGACAGTGTAACACCTGGTAGCCAGGAAAAGAGTTTATCTATCTTTAAACTCCGGTGTGTATTTGAGATTAAAATTATGTAATCTTGGGATTGATTTTGTGATAAAGGTATTATATTTAAATGCGGAACAAAGTACCACAGCAGTCACCAAACAACTGACAGTTCACACGTGTTCGATTGTCGATGTTGGTCAATTTCATTAAGGTTTTCTAATTCTGAATGAAGTTTTCTCCCACGATAAAAGTTATTATGAACAAAAAGATTGATCATCTCATTCAAAATGTTTCTTTCATTGACGATCCGTTGAAATTAACATTTTGAACTGCCATTAAACAATTGAAAATGAAAAGTCATTGTTCATTTGTTCAAAGAATGCTTGTTCAAATAAAAACGATTGATATTTGGTGCGTTCTTTATTTCCATCTTTTAATTCAACTTCACACGATTTCTATAAAATGATTAGCACGAAAATAGATAAGCCAGGTTTCCGCAGTACCAGTGAATGTAATCTGACGTTGAAAGCAAAGGTGTTTGGCGTAACTTGGAGCGAAGTCAGGTGCGCGCAGTCGGTGTGGATTGATGATCTCCACAGAGATCTGCAGAATATTTCAATCGTGGGAAATCGAACAACTGCGTCTGTCGCTGCGTAGGTGTTCTTGTGCACTGCGTCATTCCCTTGGGAAAGATCACTGACGCTTTTTCAGAAAGTTTATTCGTGTTTATAATTACATGGCGGGTTTTGCAAGTGAACATGGGAATCAAAACTTTTTAATTCTCATTTGTCCATAAATGGTTTTATAATCACAATTCCATTTATTATTAGATGAAACAATTGAATCAAACTTGAATACACTAGTTAAAAATTGTTTGTTGATCTGTCCGTCTGACACTTTCTTTTAAATTTAAGTTTGAGAAATCATTTATTTTCTAAATGAATGATATGTTTTGTGTCACACGCACCTACTTGGATTTCAACGATCTATTCAGTTAATAAATATTTGAAAGTGGATGGAAAACTAAATTATTGTTTGTCGAGTGTGACTTGAGGTTATGTTTCGATTGATTCGAAGAATACATAATTCAGTATAAGATTCGTCTAGCTGAAATACCTGTCTTAATATTGACAGAGCCTGCGCCCTTTCTTCGTGAAGAGTGTGTATAGACGTGTATATATATATATATATATACGTACAGTGATGGGGACGAAGAGTATTTGGTCGCAGACTTTTCTGTCTGACTGCATCCTTTTATGTTCGTAATGCGTGGCTAGACAACCATTTGGCTTGAGAAGGAGCAGCAATTTGCGAGCACCAAGTGCGATCTCAAAATGCCACTCATATCATATATATCTTGCACTGGAAAAGAGACATCAATATATAAACGAGTTCCTAACAAAAAGCCATCAGTGCAATTTTCCTATGCCAGAGAGTGACCTCAAGATTAATAACATTTTTATTGTACGTATATGAAAACCTTTCTATTATACATTATGAAAAATAATACATTGTTTAGGAGAAACTAGAGAAAATTGATGGAAAATTTGTCTGTAAATGAAACAAACAAATTAGGCTGTAACTATCTGTCAGTAAGCCGAATCTGATCTAGCTTTTTTGTGGAAAGAGCAACACAGAGAGAAAGAGAGTATACGAAATCTGTCGAAACAATTTACAGATTCATTCGTTAATGTTCCAATATGAACGGAACCGTTCATGGTGAAAATTATAAGCTAGTCCTCTATAAAAGTATTTCTACCCAACTATTTATTATTATTTGAAAGACTATCCAGGTATCTGTACGGAAACCATCAGTGTCTTCGAGAACATTTTTTATCCCTCATTCTCGGATATCTTGCCGAAGATTTTGAATGTAATGCGAGGAAGATCTGGGGGTATGCTGTGCGATGAAAAAAGGAAGCATTTACAAGCGGGCGAGATCAGATCGCATGTGCTGAGCATCTTAATTCAACGACGCACGTATGGACTGCGCAGTGTCTTTCTTTCCCACTTTGTATTGTTTCTGAAATAACGCGTGTACAGAAGATGATCGTATATGTTGTTATATTATCATATGATATACCAACAATTTGAGTGAAACAAAAAATGTATCAAACGAAACAAAAGAATCAACAAGAAGTCATCATCATAAATAAATTACAATAGAAATGAATTAAAAATAAATTTGCACTTGGATTTTGCCGAATGGTTGCCAGACCTTTCAAAACATATGTGCAAAATATTCACACGACAACTTTGAGATTTTTTTCAGAGGTATTGATGCATCTTTTTCTTCAATTCTTTTCATTGCATGAATTTTGGGTATATAGTATAGCCTAGGACATTTGGCAGTAGCAGGTCTCTCACACATTTTCTACCCTTCCATCACGAATTGAACTGAAAAAGATCATTTACGACGAGTGAGCTAACAAACGTTTGGCTTGTCGGCATTGTACACAGGCCCGACTTGAAGTGGTTTGTATGTGCCCTTTCTATGAACCGGCACCCACGTACGTTCTATTCGTAAGCCATTGTTCGTTTTCTGAGTAAAATATACCTCTGATACCGCACAGCAGATTGCATTGATCGAAAACTCGGTACTTGCAAAAAAAAATATTTTTATATTATTTTCGCACTCGGTTCAAAAATTGCTCAAAGAATCGCGATTTTTTGCACACGTGAATTCGTTTTGTTTGTTTTTGAATATAAGCTTCGCCCATTCCAGAAGTGGTTGTATGTATAAACAGGCACCGAAATGTGTAATTATGTTTGCTGCATTGGCATTATATGCTGGTACACATTCGTTTATAAAGGTAATTGTGCGTTTTCGTGCACGCATACAACAGGTTTTGTAAGAAGGTGCACCATCAACAGGAGTAAAATCTGTCCAATTTTATTTTTCGAATAAAATGTCTATTATTTAATTACTGTATTTAGCCGCCCAGTTTGATTATCATCAACTGACATTTTTCACAATCAAGTAATTTCATACAATACAGAGGGAAAGTATGTCGTCTGAAAACAGTGATTTTACGGAAGGAATAAGAAGCTGAAACGAAAAATTTTAATAAATTGTTGGTCGGAGAACAATAAAAGCTATAAATTGCAGAGCAATCGAGCGGCGTCGTTTATCCACAGCTCCTGTGAACTTCAATGATAATTATCAAACTGAGTATGCAATGAGTTTTTATCAATTAATTATATAACCATTGTGGTATATAATTGTTATTAAAGAAAAATCTCAGACAGACTTCTTTGAAGAGCTACGAGGAATGAGATTAATCGTAAAGGGAACCGTGGGGAAGAATTCACTTCTGTCAGCAAGTACTTCTTTTCCCATAACGGGATCCCGATGAGTGACTTGGATTGATTTACGCGTTCAACCTCATTTATGGTATACCACTATAGCTTCTTCAGTAGTCTAAGTACTATCACTGAAATAGTTTGTGATTGATATTTGATATCTGTTTCACTTGCATTATACCAATGTGCATGGTATGCGTAGGCCATTCCTTTAACATCACATTCAATAACAAAAATAATACGTTAATTCAAACTAAAAATTAAGCCTCAATGAAGAACCTGGTGAACTTTACATTCATTATTTATATCTTTTGTTTGGAACCGTTGCAGGATGCATATTAGAATATCGCACTGTATTTAAATGAAAATCGCATCTAAATGAAAATTATATTTCCAAAGATGTTAGATTTTCTGAATGCTTGTGGGAAGACCTAGATGTAGACTCTTGTAAATAAAATGCCCGAACGTTATCATCACAATCGCTGTTTAAATCTAAGCTCCCATTGTATTACATTTGATATATATTGACAGACTGTACGTTTTCTTAACTTGATAAACATTGGTGGTAAAACCGAACGTACGTCCAACTTATAATCGGTTGTTCATCTTGACTTTTATAGCTGGCAACTAACTTTAACATGGGGGAATTTACATATTGACATCGGCAAATGACGAAAACTGAAATTTAAACTACACGTGTCATGCAATATTACCGACACCTTGAAATATTTTTGTATCTACCATAGAGTTTCGCATTCTCTCAAAATGACATAGCGAGTATATCAAGTGCACAATAAGTTGGGCTCAAAAGTTGTAAAACGATAAAAAGGTGTTAAGTTGATGAAGATTAAATAATCGTGCGGTATTTTATATTATCTTTTTTTTTCATCGTGTTCTTAGAATTGTAAGAGACACATGATTATTAGAAGTGCCGCTCTGTTTGTTTTTATTTGTCTCATTTGAATTTTCATGCTGTCTGTTTAATTATAACGTCAGTCTTAATTGAATGATGCTACGACCTTCATCTTATGGTGTGCTCTCGCATTTCGGTGTGTTGTTATCCTTTCCCACAGACGGAGTGCCACCATGTAATATTACACGTTTATACTATATAAGGTGACATTTCGTTACATAGGCGAAAGTATCAGCGAAAAGAGTTTAATACAAAAAAAACAGCTTATGGGTGGTCGTTGAAGCTTCGAGGATGCATTTGTGTAATGATTGAAAAGCACAATGTCTGTTGCACGAAAAATGTTTGAAATAGATGATTTGCATTGTCCATAATTGTTTAAAATTTGTGCAAAAATTGAATGAAATGAATAAATAAATAAAAATGTATAAACTCAGATGACTAGATTGGTGAGTAGCGAAATGTGAAGAAATGGTGAGCGCACCCACGAATACATCTGGCTATGAAAGCTGGTGGCATTAATGCCCTTGGCTCCTGTAGTGTGCGTATACGCGTCCAAACGATACGCCGTGTGGACGAAAAAAATGATGCATCCGAGTATAGCAAAGAAAATCCAAGGCATTGTATGTCGGTCTGGATGCGTCGGAGGGTCGGCAAGGTGAAAGGAGGTGAACGGGGCCATGTCGAAGAACCGAGTCTTTGCATTGTATCTCCGGTGGGGGTTTGTTGGGGCCCAATCGGGTGTGGGGAGCGATACGAAGTTGAGACGAACCTGTGTTTGTTTGTAGGTGGCACTGAACTTGAGCCCAACTCAGGGACATTAATGCAACTGCCAGACGCACGTAACTACAAGACTTCATGACGCTTGCATCTACCTTGCGAATGTCTGAGTACAGTATTCGTTTGATTTGATTTTGTCTTGTTCTTACAAAACATTCAACTTAAACAAATAATAATAATAATGGTACGACAATGTTTGTTCTATTTGTTTCTCTCTAAGCTAGCATTATTTTGAGAGTGAAAAGATAAATATCACAAGTCATTCGTACACGTGGTACAAGACGCACCTTTGAATGCATTGGCAGGCATTGAAATTCCGCTCTTGAGAGTCCCTTGAGAATTTGTCTAAGATCTCTAACACAACTTGAACCGAAAAAGCAGCTTTGGTGGGAGATTAGGAATCTGAGGTTCGATATATTTGTTGACAAGTACGAAGGGAAATGAACGCTCACGCTTATAGGCACGTATAATATATCGATAGCAGGTAATTAGGCGTTGTCCTTAGCGTGCGAGAAGAAAAAGGCTTATTATGATAAGTATGAGTTTGCAAAGTTGCAAGAAGCGGAGAAGTGCATAGTTGGCGTGAGCCACAGTGTCGTGTACATGTGCATCAGGTTGGCAGCGGGAATGGGGACTTGAGTTCACTTGTTCGTCCAGTGTACTTGCGAGTGGACGTTCACCCCGAAAGACGAAGACAACAAGAGCGATCGGCTCTTAGTTTGGACGCGACGACGCCTCTCTTATGGTACATATCTGGACTGTTTTCATCCGAGCTGGTTGCTGCTTTTGGTCTCCATTTCAAGAGCGGATATGACGGATGAGCCTTGTTCGTTCGTGATGTATATCGTTCTTTACAGATGCAACTGTTACGAATAGACCGATTGGCCTCAGGCGATACTGCCAATTTGTAAATCGAGCTCATTTTTATTATTGCGTAAGGCGCCGCGAACTTGCCTTTCCACTTTGCCTCTCTTGCAATATAGGTTTAAAAAAATGACACGACCACCGAGGGAAATTGACTTTTTTTTCATTCTTCTAGACTGGCGAAAAAGGAGCCCCGAAGCGTGATAAATAATAACAAACTTTACATCCGGTGCACGGGAGCGAAAACTCAAGACCGCATGCCCTTTTTTTTTGCACTCGTTGCAAGAGGATCGACGAGGGCCACGCGAAGGAATGTGGCGGAAATAAGATGAGCATTGAACTGTCATTGCGAGGACCCTGCTTCGATGGCTTCCAATTTAGATGCGCTTTTTTGTGCTTCAAATCAAAATCATTGGATAACAATAATGTGGGTTTCTGCTCATATATGATGCCAATTTTTTAATTCTAACAAATGATATTGTATAAACAAGTTTTTGTCTATTATTATAGTATAGTTACTGTCATTTTTGAGAATTATTGACTGGTAGAGAAAAGACAAAATAATAAAAGTGTCTTTTGGCTTCAATAAATGCGAGCAATCAGATTTGGTTCACATATCATTACGTAAACCAAGTTGAAATTTTACTCACTCAACTGTGAGTACATATTTCAAAATGAAGGTGACACTTTGATGTTTTCGTCATGGTGATTATTACAAAATTACATAATAAAGCAAAGTACATTGCAATAAATGTATAAACAGCACCTTATGCAATGTAAAATAGTTTAAGGTATGTACATATTAATACACCGTACTTGCGGATCTGCAACCATTTCTAGATGTTATATCTTGACTTAGTTCATAAAATTATACATTTTGTAATACATATATAGGTAAAAATAACTGTATACATGCAATATAAATAACAAGTTTTACTTATTCAATTGTAATAAACTAATTCAAGCTATATTTCTGTTCAGTTTTTGGGGTGTGTGATGTTAAAAATGAATAAATGAATGTGTGCTCGTTTTTGGTTTTAGTTTTGAGGTGCTTCATTCACAAACTTATATCAAAAGGCAAGTAAAAAAATTAATTATTATGATTATAATTATAATAATAATAATTATTATCAAATGAATTTATGAAAACCAAACGATATGTGGTTAATAATAAAGTACATTTATTTTCACTCGTCAAAATTTAAGTTTAAATATACGTATTAAGAACTTGATAATGTCACACCTTTAAAAATTTAACATTCGTTGATTGTGCTTTGAACAAAAGCTATCTAATACAACATTGAATAACAAATTTACAGTTGATACAAATAGATTGTCGCATACAAATGTTTGCTATCTTTTGTCATTTAACTTTGTCTCTTTTTGATTATTTTCCTCTTTCACGTAGTACAGAAAATTAATTGCCAACTTAAAATGTTAAATTTTGTTTAAATTGAAATAGAATGAATCAATGAGTTTTGATATAGAAAAGTGTCATCGCATTATTAATCATGAGAATAGAATCGCAGTGCTTAGATGACGATGGACGCCTATGCTTAGTGAATAGGAGAAAGAGGTGCAAGTATACCTATACAAGACACGCGGCGGAAGAGGTCATGGAGCTCTTGCAACATGCAATCTTCATCCATTGAAAACACTTTGGGAAACTGCATGGGTTATTATGACTGAATGGGACTGCAGACGGAAGGTTCACGCCATATAGAACGCAAAAGGTTCTGCAAATTTTATCGAGAAAAAAGTCCGTGTCTGACATCATGCAAGCTATACCTTCACCATTTCGAACTGAATTTACTTTTACCTGCGGTCATGTTTACGTGAAACTGCACAGTTCAGCAATGTCATCGCATTCTCTTTTCGGAACATTATATTTCATGATGAAAAATAAGGTTTTAATTAATTTTGTGTGTAAACAATTTTGGGGCTCTGGATGGGATGTTAATACGAATAGTGTTGCGAAACTATAACGCAGATGAAAGAGAATGGTAGATAATAAATAACATTTACAACGGCAGTTGGCACTAGAAATAAAAACGACAACAAGTTTTTTGTTCGCAAACATTTTTATTTCAATTTATATTCAGTATTATTGATTCAATACGCTTAGTAAGACTATTATTCATGTCGGTCGAAGAGTATTTTGCAACAGCAATTGACGGTGTAAATGATATAGTTGTAAAATGGGAACACTTGTAACAGGATTATCAAAGCGGGCTTTTATTCGTCAACTGTGCGCACAAGATGGTACAAAAGTCTCACTTGATAAGTATCTATAGAAGACTTTACTAACAACGGCCTTGTGGAATGTCGACCGAGCCACCTCAAACGATAAACTACAACATTCTTCTGAGTTCGGTTTCTGGAATACTCAGTGCAGAAACAAAATACTACGCCGACATCTGATACGTTTAAAAAGGTTTTTTTTATCAATTTCTTCACCTTCGTTGTCAGTTTCACTTTGAGCTGAAGTATTCAAGCACTAACACAGTTTTATGGTTTACAGATACCAATAAATGCTAGACATGATATTTCTATTGTATATGAACGTTGGATATTGAAATTGTTGATTGTTGATCCAACTAGTTTCATTTTACATTGCGAACCATGTAACCAGCTCCAAGTGATGATTCAACTATTGAACTAATCGATGTTTCTTGAAACTTGATAAGACTCTTGTCTTACAAATTCAACACCCAATTGATCAAGGCGCGCAAAAATGGTTTGCAGTTTTGAGATGCAAAGAATAAAAAAGTTGCGATACACAAATTTCGTTGTAATAAACGTTTTCCAAGTTTATTAAAGGCATCGCACTTGTTTCATTTAGCGTCTAGTTTCTTGCAAACACAGCGCCTTGATGCGACAGCATGGTACATCATCACTGCATTGAATTCCGGGCCAATACGAGCGCCCCCCTCATCAACCTCAATTAAACTCTACTGTCCCGCACTTATGTTCACTTCGCACCCAAGACTCTTGTATGAAGTCATTACACATCATTGGCCTATCACAACCAGGGAAAAAGTCTTACATCGTACCGCTCTTTATGATACTTTGAAAAAGTACATGTATCTGAACAAATTTCTTTTTACATCAAAATGAACAATTCACAATAAAAGATAACTTTTTGATTTAAAAGATTTTTTTTTAATTAAAATTCTATCATCCAAAATGTATCTTTTTGAATAAAGTAAGCTATAAATATAAGTAATATATTCTCCAATTAAACCCACGGATTCTAAAAGGGCACTTGCGCTCGAACAGCTATTTTTCAAAACTAAAAAGTATCGAGAAAATTTTCGATTTTGATATACTTCAAGTAGCC
>JAQQRF010001137.1:0-16497 GCA_030523145.1 Trissolcus brochymenae
ATAAGGTGATACAGCGCCACCTACCAGCATAAATGAGAAACATGAGCTGTTATTTTAAATTAAAGATTCAATATGTGCATAATTTTAGCTATTACATTTCTTGATAAAAATAAACACTTAAATTTTATTTTCCATGGAAGAAAAAATATAATCATTTTCAAAATTGTTTCAAACTAATTCGAACGAATTAGCATGTAAACACATTTTTATTTTAGCGTAATTAGGAAAATTTACCTAGAATTAAATTATTTCGTTAAATATAACAAGGCCCGAATTCGGCCAGATTAGGCCTGAATTTCGGCGATTTAAAGGGGAGGTATTACACGCCAAACAAAAGCCAGAATTAGTTTTTTTTTCAATTTATTTTTATGAGCCTAAGTAGGGCCAAATAAGGTGAGCCCAAACAGGGTAAACCTATATTGGCAATGTATAGGTCCAACTTTGGCTTTCATGAATGCTCGATTTCATTCTTTCAAAGGCACGCTCATCTTTTTTTCTACTAGGGTAGTTAAAAAAAACGATGAAATTAAATTTTCGGCGATATTAGCGAACTATGGGGTAGAAATTTTCACTTATTCTGAATAAACGGGGCACGTGCGTTTTTGTATCCGGAATATTACGAAGGTTCACCAGTATTATCAAAAAATGATATAATGAAATTAAATTTTACCAGTGTTTTAATAGTGAGATTAAAATGATATGTGAATATTTCAGAATTTTTGACCGTCTCAGTTTTCAATAAATATGATTAAAAAAATTCTATTAAACATGGGCTCTCATGGGACAGCGGTTAAACAACGCGTTAAAAGCAATTTAGAAATTATAAAAAATTATCAGAACTCATTCAATTATAAAATTAATAAATAGCAAAACTCTCTAAAAATCGTATATTTTAATAACTAGACCGTACCATATCCGAATAATGATTATTTAAAGTTTATTGTTTTGTCATTTCATAGCCTTATTGCTCGGACAGAATGAAATCGTGGCAACACCGCAATTATACGCTACATATAAAATAAAAAAGTATTTCTTATTGCTAAATCAATATATGAATGTTAATATTGTACAATTAAATATGGCATATTCATAGCTTTAAAAATGAAATATTTGGTTTAACGAATGAAATTTTTATTGTGGCAATACAATTCTGTGGGTAACAGACAACATTTAACATACAATAAAAATTGACATAATGAAACAAATAAATATTGAATAAATTATAAAATTACAATTTCAACTACTGTTTGAAATGACTTATAATAATAATCAATGGTTTTTCTTAAATGGAAACAGTCTTTTTAAAAACTGAATGCTTGATTTGCTATTCCTCTGAAATTCTTCTTTCAAATCGTCGTAACAAATTACAGAACTCGCAATTTTTTTAATCATGTGCGCAGACAATTTGGTTTCAAGGGGTTAAAATAATTTTTCATTTTTTTCAGAATTTTCGAATTCTGTAAATTTTGAATAGCTTTTAAGAAGCAACTTATTGCAGCGACAATTTTTTCATTCGAAAAATGTGTTTGAGTCAAGTTTTCTAAGGTGCATACATCAAATAATGCATTGTGAGAATTAAATTGAATTTGTAGCAAATCCGAAACAAGTTTTTCCAGCTTTAAATTGCTTGAAACGTTTTTTCTTTCAGGAAATTTCTCATGCAAAAGCGGGAGCGTATCGGATGCGAATTTCGGATGCTTTGGCATTGTGTCCCACTAAAATACAATGTTTTTGCAAATATTCAATAAGTTTTTCAACTACGATTCTTTTAGGAAGTGATATAACAGGTTTCTGTGGATGAAAAAGTTCTCCAGCTGTGCAAGTCAATCCTTGTACTAGAGAGGTTTTTTTGAGAAAGTCGATTAGGAGTGACATAATGTTTGAAATTTGCATTCTCACATTTGCAAGCAATTTTAAAAATTTCTTCATTATATGAAAATCCTGCGGTTTCCAAATCAAAATAAACAATTGCATATTTACCTTTTTTTTCTGCATTTTTCGTACATTCAACCAAAAATAGATAAACGGAAGATTCAGCACTTTTGGCTTCAGAAACAGGTTCCAAAAGAGTCATGTTAGATTTATAAGTATAAATTTCTCAAAACTCTTTTTTCTTCCACTTCATGCTTTTGTTAATTTTATTTTACCGCCTCAATTTATATACGGGTGTTTTGTAAATGTCAGATCTTTTTTTTCTTACTTCGGTACAAAACGCATTTCGTTGATGCAAACGTAAACGCAGATCCATATCAAATTCTTGGAAAACATTCTCTACACTAAAGAAGTCAAAGTTTTTCTGACTTTACGCACAATATACCCTTGTATCAGTTAATTCTGAAGGTCTATAGCAAACGTTTTTTGGAGTCTTTCTCGCAATAGAGCTGTTTAGGCTCTCGTTTGCCTGGCTTCAAGCTGCAGGCGCAAGTCTCTCTACACTTGCAGTTGATTGTTGAAAACTTCCTTCAATGCTTCAAATAATTTCAAAGTCTGGAATCCTGCTGAGATATGTGCGTGATCATAATATTTCTTGTCATTTTTAAATTTACACCAATCTCCGCAATTAATGTAAATATTGAAGGCATGATACGGGATGTTTCGTAGACTTTTTTCTAAGTTAACTACCCCACCCTTGTTTTGCTTGATGCAATAAGCGAAACACCGATGCAAGTACTCCTTGCCCGTTTTATCTAACTTTTTCATTGGGTCGCTAATTCCTTCAAATTTGTAGAAGAGTTTATACACACTTTTTTTGGTGTAATTCGTGTCATCAATTATAACGACAGGATGCGAGCTTGCTTGACGAATAGCATAAATACTAGAGCTGTCATTGTCGCCTGCAACAATGCCAACTTCGATATGGAACCTTTTCAAAATTTTGCTTTCTACAACTAGATGTTTGGCAGCTTCAGCTTCCATTGCTTCTGACAATTCATCGAAGTTTTTACGACATTCATGAGCGGAAATTGGTACGCCATTGTCACAATTTTTTCAAGAAATGTTTAAAGTTGCAATATCTGAAACTTTTTGCTGAAGTATCCTATTATGGCTCCATAACCGTTCATCATATCATCGTCCGGTTCCTCGTTCGGACCAGCCCATGTCGTAAGAAACAAAAACAAGCACAACATCTTGTCAAACTACGAAAAGAGATTGAAGGTCTTTTATATATTTTAGTATAAATGATCTTTCAATCTTCACGGCTTCCTCGCAATTTGTTGTCATTATTTTGTCTATTGCAGATATAATATAGCGTTCATGATTTTTACATGTGAATTCGGTCATGAATGGAGTATTTCAATGTTGCCATCATGTTTGCTATTTGTGTATGTCAAACCCCAGTGTGAAGTATTTTCACATAAATGACAACAAACTCAATGTAGTTTTCACATTTGCATCAAGCAGTTCAAATCCGTCTTTAGTCTTAACTTTTCTTTCTGTTGACACTTTATTTAGCAACAAGCACTTTGCACAATGGACTGTAAATATAGATCCAAGCCCTGATTTTATCTTATCCTTCACGTCTCGAAATGATAAACAATCGTGATATGGTTCACATATCATTTCCTCTGCTATATGAGCAGGTGACATAAAACGATATCCCTCAAGGTTCCCTTCTGGTACACGTACAGTTTTCTTCACAGCATTCTCCACACATTTCCGGCCAAGATTACTTTTTCCAGTTGCCGATTTAACAGCAATCCTAAGTAACTAATTCTTTTTAATAAAACGACATTCGTGTCGCAATCGAGGTACTTTGAACTTGGTACTTTCTCATCCATGTTTGCATTGCGTGTTTACACCTGACATTGAGGTTATGGTGCTCGGTAAACAACGTTTTGAATCACAACTGCTGCCAGCTTGACGAGAAAAAACATAGCTTCTGCGATACAGTGTTGCCGTGGCTTATGCTACTTTTCACGCAATTAATTTTTCAGTAAATAAAGTTTTTTTATATTTTCCAACGTCCTATTATAATTTATTACAAAATTTATATAATATTTACTGAAAAAATAATCAAATCAACTGGATTTTTAAATAAATGAATTGGTTCATATTTATTATTCAAATGTTTTAACACTGCACTCAAATACAATATAAGGATAGGACCATTTCCCTTGCCCCGCACCATGTGTGATCCTCAAATTTTATTCCAACTAATAACTGCAAATCTTTAGCTGAATCATTGATATTTTCATAATACAAATGATAGATCTTTTCGATTTTTCTGCAACCATGAATTGTGGCAAACCGTTGCACGATTGGTTATTCAACAATTTTAAAATCACTAGTATTTGGTATATCGTTGGATGCTTTTTGTATTAACCAAGCACATTGGTTAATAAACTAAAATTCTGTTACAGTTTTCTTCATCAGAATCGACAATTTTAATTTAAAAATTAATTCGAGTAAATCTATGGTTACTTTAAATGTAACTGGTTTGTCACTAATGTACAATCCTTTCACAAGATTATACATTACATTCAACGACATATCAATGTTGTGTTTTTTTAGTCAAAATCAACATATAAAATAATTAATTCTTTGTCACGCGGTGCTAGTCAGGCACCACGGATTTCGCGCGGGGAAAAATAATTTTGGTGGGCAGCGGACAGGGAAATGTTTCCCAGGATGGCAAATCGCGGGCGAGCAATGTCGGACGGCAACGGACAGACGGCACGAAAAAAATATAAAAAAAAGACTCACCGTGCGGAGCAACAAATAGCGCAAACAAAAAGGCTCTTTCGGTTGCGGCTCGCGGTCGGTGGTGTCGGCACGGCGGCTCCGATCGTCGACGACGGCGGTTCTCCTCGGGCACAATTTCGTGGTGCTCAGCCGTGACACTCGCGACGGAAAACACAGGAGAGAGTCCGGGGGAGATTAGGAGCGGGTACGCGCACTTAAGCGGGCAAAAACCGAGGCGAAAGTTCAGCGGGCAAACGGGTGGTCATTGGGTTCGGGCGGCGAACTCCAACTGTCAATTTTGGCATGTTCAAAGACGCACGTGACTAGACGGCGCCTTTGATTGGCCGAAAAATGTGTTACACTGCATTAACACTGTCAATGCAATATCCGCGGATCCGTTATATCTTTTACTATTGTCGGTATTTTCAAGTTTTTTTAGTTGTAATATTTGGTTAGATCTCTTCTTCTTGTCTTTCCATTTCACTATTTTCACTATTTTCTTATTGTTTTAACGTGTTATTCACATCTTTAATTCCATAATTATTATCGTCTGAATCATCAGATATTTCAGAAGAATATTCTTCTTTCGTTTCTGTTTTTCTTTTTAAAACAATTAACGAACCTTTTCTAAAAGTTGGTTAGGTACATGTCAATCTTCAATAACGTCAGAAGTTTATAGATTCAAACTCACAAAAACATGTTTCTCGGAATAACAAGACTAGAACCAAATTCAAGAAATAACACGGATACGCAGTGGAAAAATCATAGGCTTCAGTAAGGCATCCCTGAAAAATACTTATTAATCAAGCAGCAAAAATGCCCACCTGTGCCAAAATTTTGTATGTATGCAAGTGCTGATTTTGATTTATATATGTGTAAATTTAAAATTAATTGCCATTTAAAAAGTACCGTCATGTGGGGGTACTTTGTGCAGGATTTTACAGTTTTTAAACTTTGAGATATCAAAAAACTATGTTAATTTGAACTTTAGTACAATGTAGAGTGATTATATTCATGACTGCACTTGGACGAATGAAATGGGTGAATATTGGTGATATTTGTATATAATATTTAAAAATAACAAATGAAAACATACCTTGCACAAAGTAGGCCCCCAAGTGGGGCTACTTTGTAATAGCCCCAGCGATAAGAATTCAGCTTAATATTCATGTTTTAAGCAAAGTATTGATATAAATTTGTTAGCAAAGTTAATTTTTGACTTTTTAATATAAAAAATATTGAAATATGCAACGATACTAGTTCAAATATGATTTAAGTGTTGGAAAATCATTTTTCATCAGGATAATTTTATTAGAAACATATTATATGTATTTTTATTAAATATTTGAGTTTAAACAAACGGAAACCATACACATTTTTGAACAATAAAACGAATTATATCTCGAACATAATTATTACGTATTCATTAACATTTAAATTATGGAATAATATATATCTACATCACGTTGCCAATCTCGAGTTTTTACTTCCTCCAAAGTGTTTCGATCTCTTTAACGCGGTACAGACCACGTTTATTAACAGCTTTTGGTTCGCTAATCTTTCTCACAATTTCTTCGAGATTATAAGTGTCAGTTTTTTCATTTTCGCTCCATTTCTAACTTTTTAAATTATTAGTCATTGTGAGCACATCAAACTGGTTTTTTTTCCAAACAACTGCTTGCAAACATTCCTGCAGGTTTCATTCCAATTACTCGTTCCAGGTATTTTTTTGTAACGTCTAACCATTTTCCTGTCGAAAAAAAAAAAAAAACAAATAAAACTTTGCACAAAGTAGCCCCACAGTGCTTTTTTTTATTTTCAGTCTATTTGTTATTAATTAAAATTTTTTTTAACTAGCATGATATGATTGGTTATTTATATATAAATAAATAAATTTGCACTTACAACAATTTTTTTATCAACGTCCTTGCATTTCACAACTAAAGTTTCCACGCGCAGTTTTTGACGTCCGAAGTTTATCGAAAAGATGTTGAAATTGGATAACCAAAACACCATTAAAATTGTTTCTAATTTCGAGAAAATGTTTGTAGTAGTAGAGAAGACCTCTATCTTCTAATTTCATACGTTTCTAACGTTAAAAAACATAATAATAGATTGCAGCACTTTATACTTGGCAAATTCAAATTTGCACAAAGTAGCCCCCACTGTACAAAGTATCCCCACATGACGGTACTTAAAAAGAGGAAATTTCTAGATTTTGTATTAAATATGAAATATTTTACAGTCTGACACATCTGGAAATAAATTTCTTATTCTAATAAGAAAATCTTATTTCAACAAAACATGTTATGATGTCCCTTCTTTACGAAAGTACACCGCGCACTGAGGTTGTCGGGTAGAGTCACAACGATTTATTTAAACTTTAAGAATATGTTTATTTTAGACGTGCCGGTCCTTTACAGAAATCGCGGTCGCGAGTCGAGAGAGGTCTCGACTGAATGTAGACTCTACTGAGAATTCGTTATAATAATTAATATCGAATTAGTTTAAGTCCGTTGCGCGGAGCAGATACTAAGTTCGTACGTGTAAGAGCGTGTGTAAACGAAAATAAGACTAAGTTCGAACGCGACTTGTCTTGTGCACAACAGCTCGTCAAACAATTTGAGGATTATCGAGTCTGTTTGTTCGGACACGTAGCTCCGCTGAACAATTTGTGGACAGTCAGATGCTACTCCAAGACTGAGCAATTATTATGGGTGTTACAGGTGTTTATATATTAATTGGAACCCGAAAATGCATAGTTTCACTTTGACGTTCATTGCTCCTTGCGAGTAATAAAGTTAATGACCGGGTCGATCGGCGGGCCGGTGACTTTTTCGGTATTTAGGAAATTGCACAATGTAAGGACGTTGACACGGGCACATGTCAAGTGTGCGCGGGCAACGCCTTAAATTGATAAAATGAAATAATTATTAATTAATAAATGAAAATATAAGTTGCGGACATGACAATGAATATAGTATTTCAGTATCATGTAATGTTTGTAGTTATTAGTGTCACTTATGTGAAGAGTGAAAAAATATTTACCAGTATTTTCGGTGCCAACATTTTTGAGCACTAAATTTTCTATATCGCATACTAAGTTTCCTTCTAAATTTTAAATGAAACTAAAATTTTATTAAAATTTAAAATTTATTCTATTATTCTTAAAATTTTATTCTAACTTATATAACATTTTGGTTTTTCCTTGTAACTTACGGAATAAATATTTTAAATTCTTACAAATTCATAATTCTATACTACACTGCAATTTTTTCCAACACTGTTTTTGATTAATTCAAATAAAAAAGTGATTCACAACCAAATTCGGTAAAATCAGGTAACGTCAATTTTATTCAATAGTTTTATTTAATCTGAAGATTTTCTTGGTCGCATTACAACAATAGCAAGAACAAAATTACACCTCAAATAGGGGCGAAAAATTTTGTTATGTTTAAGAAAATATTGTAATAATTACATGTGACAGTAATTTGAAATATCTTGTACAGCAAGGAAAAACAATTTTGGCGGACGATACATTTTACATTTGTCCGAATTACTTTGCTTAATTATACAATACCTTTACAATACAATTTACAATTTACAAACAATTTTAAATATACAATACGTATACATATTTACAATAACGATTTATACCGCGAACTATTATTTTGCTTCCTTCCGGACCAATTAGTTAATACATATGACAAAATGAGAAGTTTTATTTAAAATTTAAGGAGGATCATGCGATTTTCAAAAAACTACAGAATTTGAAAATATTTTAGAGGATTGTAGTTGAAATCTTGATAATTGTTCACGTGAAATTCGG
Source organism: Trissolcus brochymenae (assembly GCA_030523145.1). Classification (NCBI taxonomy): domain Eukaryota; kingdom Metazoa; phylum Arthropoda; class Insecta; order Hymenoptera; family Scelionidae; genus Trissolcus; species Trissolcus brochymenae. Next base: position 8,513 of record JAQQRF010001137.1, read on the forward strand.
GGGTAGGTTGCCGAATAAATAAAGGAGAAAAAAAAGTTACAAATGTGCACTTTTAACATGGCAAGTATAGACAGAGTATGATTATGAAAAGCAAAGAAGTTAATGACATACTTTTGAGATTATAGAATGAATTAAAAAACTAATTTTAATATAAACAAAACCTAATCGAACCATTTGCACCGTTGAAAACAATAGGTTGCCGAAGTAATGAAACAAATATTTTGATCCAAAGTTGAAAAACTTGAGCTAACCGTGAAAGTAAAACGAGCATTTAACGAATTGGCAACACTGTACAGTTGGAATAGAGCGCATGCGCATGTCGCGTTCAAATTAATTTGACGAAATTAAATGATTTTGAGTGAAACAAAGAAATAGTGTTATTATGTTTTGTAATATAGATCGTTGAAAAAAGTTTTTCCAATTTTTTTTAACAAACAAAGATAATATGTTATAAAGTAAAAGTCATTATTCGTTTTTATTTAATGTCATTTTATTTTTCCAAACCAAAACATACAAATTAAAATTCGATAGATTGAACTTTAACGCTTTTAATTATTTCAGTTATATAGAGTTATAAAATATTATAAGAATTATACAATGAATGTTTATTAATTGAAATCGAAGTAAAATCGATAACATCAAATTTCTTCGTCAGCTACTAGAATACGTTTTCGCCAGACGGGTTCAATGAACTTAATTTTTTAGCAATGGTATCAAACATTTTTTCACTCTTTGTTACTCGCGGTCGACTGCCGACATCTTGAGCAAGTAACATTTTGACACCTTCTAGTCCTGCAGTTTTGAAAGATTGCTCCAAATGACTAGATAAAATCCCAACATTTATCATCTTCTTAGCCATAGATGAAGACACACAAAATTTCATCAAATATTCCTTCTCTTTCGTTGTATTCATAAGCATTTGCGACAGAGTTTTGCTATTGGCTATAATTATACCATTGTCAATGCTGCATACTTCGAGGAGCTTCGCAAGAACTTTGACATCATTGATTGCATTGTGTGCGTCTAGCAACATTGACGACTCAAGGTATTTTTTGGCCAAGTTTTCTTGAGAAAAAGTTTTTACATTTTCTCCTTTGAGCTTCGTTTTCAGCGCAGGTAGAGCGTCGGAAAAACCGTGCACGACAGACGCGAAGTTTTGTTGTAAGTTCAATTTTGTATAAAAACGCAGTATTCTCGGAAAATCGAATCTAGAATAGAATGAATACTGTTTAATCAAGTGACAATAATTGCTTACTACAAACAATAAAATTTTGTGTGAAAATACCTAAACCCAAAATGATTGGCTTCTTTGATTTTTCAAGAAATTGTAAAAATTTCTCAGCGGCGGTGCGAGCACTTTTAGCTTCCAGGCGCGTGTCATTCAAATACAATTCACCGTTTCTCATCGCCAATTTTGTTTTCTGAGAGGCCGACAATTGGAACTTTTGAGATGGTAGTATATAAGAGTTGAAGTCTTCGTTCTCATTTCTTCGGAGCGCGGCTATCTGAGAAATAGATGAACAATATTAAAAATTGAATACACATGAGGTTGAGTCTATATTTTTCATCGTTTTATTCTGCTTCCGAACGAGAAACGCTGAACTCTCTATAAAAAAAAGAAACAACAATTGAAACATTTTTATGAGTTTTACCTGGCAAATATCTGCCGTGTCTGCAAGTCCAGTTGTTTCAATGTCGAATAACACAAGGTCGCAATCAGCGAGGCTGGTAGATCCTGCAACCAAATGAAATGAATTTTATATACTTTTGAAACTGAACAGCTTTTAAATTTTTCCAGTTGCTCTATTGTTTACCTGACTTGTTTGGCATCGATAATAATTGAGAAACATCGCTCAGCCCACAACTGATCTGATACGTAATCCCTTCTTTATTCTTTCGAAAGGTGTTCTTTATCACTTTTTTCTCCATCAGTCGTTTTTTTTTTTTTTGAAGATTAGTCTTTTTTATTGCAGCTATCTTTTCTCTCTTTCGTCCTTTACGTTCCGGAATTTTGCAGTGTGTTTACCAGGAGACATATGAAGTAACTCGTTGACGTTTTCAATGTATGAGCAGCCAAGATTCTTTTGACAGACTGATGCAGCTACTCGGATGTCGAATGACTCCAATCCCGAGTAATGTTTCGATTTTGGATATTTACTGCATACAATATTGTTGAAACTTTCGTTACTCTGACTGGAAGCACAGGGAGCTAATTTATCTGCATTGTTTACAAAACGTACAAAAATTTTGGACAAGGTTGCTTTTAAAGCTGGATCGGAAAGAGGATTCCTATTAGGCAAATTGGAATGCAAAGAAGGATTATCTGCAGATCTATTTTTACACCATTCGCCACAAGCTTGGTGATCACCAAACGCATGGTCCACGACGTTCAGAAGAGCTGCTTTGACTTTCATAGGATCGCCACGATTTTGTTTGACCGCGCACGAAAAACAATTAGAAAAATACTCTATCAATTTTGGCGCGAGTTTTATAACATAAAGAGCAGAGTTGAATGCTTTGTGCGCATGGTTGAAATCAGACCACTTTTCGATATAAATATCACTGTCTCGGCGAACAGCGGCAATCGAGGATAAATCATCGTCGCCTATCAGGGTTGAAATTTGAGCATTCTCATTTTTTAAATTTTCGTTTTTATTTATCAATTCCGAAGCCATGTCAGGCTCCATAGCTTTAGCGCTGCCATCAAAATTCAATCTACAATCGTGATCAGATGGTTCGTGACCACATTTGCATTTTCTACATTCTTTTTTTCGAGTTACATAGGATATGACTTTTCCGGAATGGATACAAATGAGGGAACTGTGAGCTTGAAACATGAAAACATTACGGAAAGGTTACAAGGTTACAGGACGAAAAATTATGATACCTGATGAGCTATTATAGTTATGTCCAGTTCCTCGTTTCCGCCAAGCAGCATCAAATGAAGCTATTAGATTTACTGGCGAGATGGTGTTTTTATTATCTACGGGACTGCACTCATTGGAATTGGGGTACGATTCTCGATTGGAATTTTCTGGGAATGTTTGATAGTTGGGAGATACATTTCTATGGAATAAAATTAACGAACATATAAATATGTTTATATACTGTAAAAATAGATCCAAGGAATGACCATAAAAATATGAGAAATATAATAGAAAAAGCTATAAAATCGTTCAATACTACTACTTACTCTTTGTCCTCAACATGTTTAACAGTGAGCTCTTTCTCCAGTCGTATGGCCTGTATACAACTTTCCTAAGCTACATTCTCGATAGATTTGCCAACAATTCTTTCGGAACGTTTCAAAATTTTAGCCGTAACTGCGGGTACATTCATTGCCGATAGCCATGTATTCGCCTGCGATTCACCGATCCCACTGTCAACGAGTCCTACAAAAAGTTACCACAAACACCCCAACTAAAATTATAATATATTTGTTGTTTTGCTGTAAAAATTTGTTTTAGCGATTGCCATTTTCAAATTGGTGTTATAACTTCGATGTTCCTTATTGTACGTGCCAGTTGATGCGACTGTGATTGTACCACACTTGGGGCAAAGAACTTGGAATGTAAACACACCCCCGTCTTGTCTTTCACTAATTGCATTTTTCAGAGATAAACAATCGTTGCATTCTGTGCACCACAAATCGTCAAACAATTTTTTTAATACGACAAAATCGTCGCCCTTCGAGATCCACCGTGCTTAGACGTTGCTAAAATATAACAGTTACTGTTTCATCGTTCAAAATAACCAAAACAGCCATTTAATGGTACAATAATTTTTTTCTTTTCTATCAACTTTTATTTGTTAATTAATAATCCAATCTTCATTTACAATATAATACTAACCTCTACTTTGTGTTTATTTTGGAGTTTTGCGATACGTTCAATTTGTTTTTTCATTTTTGTCGTCGCAAACTGGCCTTTTCTTTTGCCAATCGAAAATCTGACGTTGTGTAACATTTTGCTCATTTTATATCACATCACACGATGATATTAACTTTTAAATAAAATGTCAACAATATCGTCAACAAGAAAAGTTGGATATCGGCAATAAACTCTCATAACTGGCGCGCCATTTGTACAAAACAACCAGTGTTGCCAATTCTCGTTATAGTAACGTATGGTAGAAATCATACATTTTACAAAAATTACAAAATCTTTCAAAAATTACTTGAAATTGTTAACCGACCTACAATTATCAATTGCATAATATTTTCAAACAATAATAACAAAAATTGTACGCATTTCAGTAAAGTGCCCCACAATCCCCCCTCAAATTCGGCCCGCCTCGCACGATCCTCCTTAACAGGTATAAAATGAAATTAATGTATTCATTGATATGATATATGTTTTTTTAGACGGAAAATTTTCTCCAGAAGTATTTTATCGGATTTCGAAAAAGCTTTTCATAATTCCGAACAAAAGAATTTTTCAACCGTTAATTTACGATGTTGCCGGTCCCACATTGGTCAAAGCTGGTAAATAACACAGCTTGCATTTTTAATTGTTTTAAGTTGCAATATTTTCAAAGCTGCGTAATATTTTGTGAATACTGAAAAATTAATGAAATTGGCCTCGCAGTCACTTATAGTTAATCAGATTGTCATACTTAGATCCTGCAGAGTGTGAGGATGAATTTCTAGACCTGATATCTAAATGTCCAGATTTAACATCGATTGTGTTGTCCGATTTTGCCGTTTACATTTTGAAAAATTATATTGAAACTAGTAGTTCTTTCCTGCCACATTTATGGACAGAATTACCATCGGCGAATGTGCGAATTACGAATGCAGTAGAATCATTTCACCGACTTTTTAAGGACAATTTGTATGCTTTGAAATCATCAATGTATTTCTTTTCTGCAAAAAGAAAAATATTTAGAGGAATGTTTGAATGAGTATAAAGCAAAACAATTAACACATTTGCACCATTTTTTGATTAAATAATTGTATTTTTGATTATTTTTTGAGTTGCGCTTATGAACATTTTATAAGTTGCGCTTGTGACTATTTTCAATTTGCGGTTATGATATAAGATCAAAAACCGAATTTGCTCTTTTGAGCGCACAGCCTTCAACCGTGCCTTGGAGAAAATTTAACCGATCTGTTTAATATACGGCTTTTAACCGTGTCTTGGAGAATATCTAGAATTCAGTTCAATGAAATAAAAATAGTTAAATTCGTTGTATTGATAAAAATTGAAATTTTGTCATTGTATCTCAGTATAGTGTTATTGAGGTGATGCAAAACTGTTGAAGAGTGCAAGGAAGCAAATTAACACTGAGAAACTAATTAATTCTTACAATTTCAATTTTGTGCAACATGTAACTTTATTATAACGATGCACATAGCACCTTTTCCAAATTTTTGTGGATTTTGCGAACTTATTGTAAGTTTTTACGATGAAATTGAACGTTATACGGCGATTCGGCTATTACGGATTACGGAAATTCAGTTTCTCGGTGAAGAAAAGAGCAAATTTTTATTGGACCTAGACATAACATTTACTGGTCACAACACGGACTGAAAATTAATTTTGTCTATAAGTTTTCATTGGGGAAAAATACTAAATCTTTAGAATAATAAAAATCGGTAAGACCTAATGATTCGTAAAACGCGTGAAAAAATACTGAAAACCAGGAAATCAAGCAAAAGTTTTCTTAAAATATGATGAAAAATGATTTCTTTTATGAATTCTCACTTTTCATAAATGTTAACTTATGCTTCGTAGACAGGCTCAATTTCATTGTGTTATTACATTCAAATTTTATTTTGTGTGACACAATTTTAACAGATTTTATCTGAATAAAAAAATTTTCAAATACAACAATGAAAACTGAAATGCTAAATTTATTTGTTTTATATTTATATTCATTATTATATATATTATTATTAATATTGATATTATATATATTATTATATTTATTTATTTATATTTATAATATTCGCATTTGATTTAATGATTTAAACATTTTTACGGAGTTATACGGATAACGTATAACATATTTTACATGAGTAGCATGCACAAAAATTAACGGCCACCCTAAAATTTTCAAAAAAAAAAAAAAAAACAGTTTCTCAAACGGCCATAACTATAATATTTTCCACTCAAAAACATTTTTTTTAATGAAACATGGGATATCGGATTAAAATCCCTTACATTAAAAAAAATCTTAAGCTACAATAATCAAGTGTTCCAATGAAAAAAGTTCTTGTTCGAAGAATTGTCAACTTTGAATCGGTAGAGCAACTTTTCGATCATAAGTACACTGTGTTTTAATGTGTTTTCATGACATCAACAGAAAATTCAAGATTTTCCGTCGATTTTACGCTGTGAGAAACCTTAAAAACTGTGAAATGCAAGCATAATACTGTCTGTCGAAGTTGTGTACATACGTGCAAACGCATGAAAACACGTGAAAATACGTGCAAATGCACGAATGGTGGTTTTTATTTGTTCTTAAATGTTTACAGAGATGCATTCAAAAATTTTTGTGAAAACATTAGATTGATAATAATGTAAGATCTTTTTCATGTTAAATTCAAAAAGATAGGTTGTTTACATATAATCTGAAAAGAATGGAATGTTTTTGATGAACTGATTTGATCTTATAATATATTCATGTGAGAAAACAGTAATTTATAAAAAATTAACATCAACGCATTAGAAAAACGAAATTAGAATCAATGAAAGTAGACAAACCATTAGAATTCTGTTTGAGTTTGTGTCAAGAATTTCCACTTTGTACAAAATAATCACGATGTTTGACAAAAAGTTCCACACTCGAGTGAACACTGTAAATACTACACAATTTAAAATAAAAAATTAGTATACAATTTATTCAGGGTTTATCAGGGTGAACATTATCCACCACAATGGGACAAGATGGAGTCTCTTGTAATTCTACATGGTGCCCTTGAAGATCCCTGAACATTGCCGAGAGTGCCTTTGTTGTGTTTGAAGTCAAATTTGTGAAAGGATATCTCATTAATTAATATCGTTTAATACCTATATTAAAATTCCATATATTATATGGCGAATATTGCGTTATCAAAAAATTTCTCATAAATAAAGTATCACTAAAATTTAGTAGGTTTAGTAATGATTTTTCTCTGAGTATATTGAATAAAGTCACATTTTCCGACATGATCTGTACGTACATGTTTGTATATGTTAACCCGAGTTGGGAACAGGTATACGGGTATGAAAATCGGTACCCACACTGATAAGCGAAAGGTTTGAGAAACTTTCACGGGTACGTCCGTACACGAATGAAGAAACCGGTACCTACAGATGAGAAAATGGGTAAAGAACAGGTTTGGGTACCTACATAAGTTCGTATGCGGGTAGGTTAAAGGTCACGAACATAGATAAATAATTGATTAATGTTTTATTTTTTTATAATTTAATTATTAAATTATTTCACCACCGAATTCTGTCGAAAAAATTGGCCTACTGTACTTTTGCTGTGTTACTTTTACTTTTCATTATTTTTCATTTAATATTTTAGTTATTATTCGTCGAAGTTAAAAACTATCACTTTGGAAAACTGTTACGTTTTAGTTTTATTAAAACCATTCATGAACGATTATTTATAAAATGTTTTTAAATTATTTTTTAAATCACGGTAATTTGTAGTTTATATATTTATAGTTGTCAACTTTTCTCAAGATATCTTGATTTTAAGATCAAACATCTGTAGATTTCGAGATTTCTATAAAAATTCAGAGTTTCTGCAAAATTTTTACACAATCACTAGAATAAACATATTAATGAAAAGAGCTTTATTTTTTAGTGTTTCTTAATGAACTTTTCACTAATATACTTTTCTAAAAAGAATAAATTCGAAAACGAAACGAAGGCGCGCGCCGAGTTATTTTTATTCATTTTGTAAAATTTCAAAATCTGATGGGGGAGAGCGCGCGAAGCGCGCTCGACATTCTAGTCCCACTCTTAAAAAGTTGATGAAACCCTGAAGTT
>JAQQRF010001138.1:0-16073 GCA_030523145.1 Trissolcus brochymenae
AATATTATTATACATCAGTCGCAGCAGTTCACCGCTTACAAAAGGTCGTGAAAATTATTCAAAATGCAAATCATACGTTATCAAACGAATAAAGGAAATAATTGCATTTCAGTAAATAATTTTAAATACCGAAAAGTTTCTGTGCTTAAGAGTGGTTCAATTTCGTGGCGGTGTACGGTCAAAAAGTGTTCCGTTAGCATTCGCACAGATGCTCAGATTTTGAAAGTTATCTCCATTTCCAAGGACCATCCGCACGATCAATTGACGGATAGTACAATTAAGAAGCAAATTGTGGCTGGTAAATGCAAGGAAAAGGCAACAAAAGACATTGGAAGACAACTGTCCAACTTGATTCGATCGACGTTGATGAACACGGCAAATTCAAATATGAATCATGCGTGCGTCGACAATATCCGACAAGCAATTTACCGCAGTCGACGAAAGATTTTGCCAAAATTGCCGAAGTCACAAAATGAAGCTTCCAAACAATTGTCTGCGATGGATTTGGTGACAAACCACGGCAAAAAATTTTGCTACAAATTTGATGTTATGATAATTTTAACATGCGATTCAAATTTGCAATTTTTGGTTGCCCATGGAAAAACAATTCTGGGAGAAGGAACTTTTTACGCGAGTCCTCGATTTTTCGAACAATTGTACACTATACATGTTTGCCACAACGGAGCTTATTTTCCTCTAATCCTTTGCTTTCTGCGAGATAATAATTCTCGATAATAATCTCGCAGAAGATAAATCTTTTGTGAGATTAATTTTGCTTTCTACAAAAACAATAATTAGTGCTATTGATTGACAGCCGATTGTGCGATATCTTTTACATAATATAGTATTTTTGTAATTGTCTTATAAGTATCGGTAACATTGTTTACTCTGGAACATTTTTTAATTATGTTAATTATGATAATATTAATTATGATACAACCATGAGATAAATGAATTTCGAAAGTTTTGTGCGAATTAAAAAAAATGTGATTAAAACTTTGTGCTTCTGAAAATCATATATAAAGGTAAGTTAACGTCTTATTATCATAATTTAACGAATTACGACAAAAATTCAGCGAAAATATTGCGAATTAATTTTTCCGATGAACTAATGGTGTTTCTGAGAAATGTTCTCTCTTTTCAAGTTTTTCGTTGATTTTTCTTCTGCAAATTCATTTATACTTTCCTTCGTGTCAGTTTAATTGTCAATTATGTAATAATTAAAATGGATTTTTTTCTCTTTTTTATTTCAATCTCAACTATTTGTATTGTTTAAATTAGTATTGATTCGAATTAACCGAATTATATATGTAATTAGTATTAAAAGTGTTTATTTTCACTTAAAAGTTTGTGACAATAAAAATAATAATTGTTAAACAAGTTTAATAAAAATTGCTATTTCACATCTGTGGATCGTTTTGCATAAAACAATAATAAAAAAAGCACTTAGTAATAATGCTCTTTCAAATTGAATAATTGATTGAAAACTTTCTTTGTAGAGTAAAGAAAGAAATTGAGTTAAATTTTCGTTTATGCTGCAAAAGTGTACACAAATGACATGTCTGTATCAATGAAATGTAAAGAAAAAATAATGGTGAAAAAATTATTTTTCAAACCTTGAAAGATTAAAAATAAATTCATTTACTGTTTGGTATTAAGAAAATGAATAAAAATGTTCTTTTTCTTTAGAAGGAACGGTGTTTCTTTCTGACAAATAATTCAACATCGGATTTAATTTTATAATCTCTTGTTGCTTTGTTGCGAAACTATGAGTATATTGAATATGTTGATGTGATTAGTTGAAGTGCTTGCGGCATGCTAATTCTGTCTTTTAAGGGACGCAGGTAGGCAAAGGCACGCACATATGAAAGCAAGCTCATGTGTGTCATACAAAGCATTTCATGCACCGTGCTCACACGTTCGTTTCTACAAGACTTGTATGTGATAAAATTATCCACATTACAATTCACATGAAACATATGGTTCATTTTGTCTTCTATTCGAATATTTCCTCCCATTGAATGTAATCGTTTAAACTAGATTATCAATTCACTTCAATTCAATTCAATTAAAACCATTTTCACGCTTTCTGCGTACTTAGGGGACATGTCTCGTTATTTCATGGGTCAGATTTTTGTTTTTGTCGTAAGGGTGTTTGTTATATATATACATATATATAATTTTGCATCTTCCACAATTTTTTACAAGAATGTTTGTTTGAAAACTAGGTACGAATAAAACGGTGTTTTTTATTAATAAAATGAAATTTACATAAGTCTTTAGAAATAAAATGACTTAACAATTATTAATATCTACAATAAAAAAAACTCAATGGCCGCTGAAGTTTTCATTTGAGCATTAAGAATTCGCCAGGTATGTTAAAAACATGAATATCACGAAAGCAAAATTGGAATGAAGTTTGCATTAGTAAATATAATAGATTCTAGACAGCTTTACGATCGACGAGTGTTTCTGTATTGTTTCAATTCAACATATATATCACAGAAAGTTTATATTTTTGTCAAAATCGAAATTATGCATAACAAGTCCTGTGAGATTGAGCCTTTTTATAAACAACTCGAACGTTTGACAAATACGAGACTATAGTACTTAGATCTGAGTACTGGTTTTCATTAATTGCAAATAAGATTAATATTAAGAACAAGAAAAGATATAAGAATGAAATTTATCTAGTATTAAAAACCCAAATTCCGGAAGCGCTTCGAAAATCACCTTTTAAACTTAACGAATCTCGTCACTTCTGTTCGTAAAGAAAAAACACATCAGGCACTTGTTTATCACTCGGGTTAAAATCTCTATGATAGTTTAACAGTTGATGACGAACAGTTGACGGTACTCTGTTAAACAATCTTATTTTGCAAAAAACCGATTGCAACACATATTTTCCGAGAAAACACAATGGTATTATAATTCAATGTGATAATGTGTTCTAGTCTTTCAATAAGTCCCGGCGGTCTTCTTGGTTTCGCTTAGTACGATACACCATAACACTTGCAACCATCACGAGAAGAACACCAATTCCACAAACACCGAAAAGAGTCACGTGTCCCAATAGTGGCAAAATGATGACAAATTTAGCTTGACCAGCGATTTCATGAGTTAGAAGAGCCTCTTGACTAAACCAGAACATCGGTACGTACATAGGTTTTCGGAAAATCCTGAAAAATATAATACATTTTTAGTACTTATGTTTTATTACTAACCTCGAAATCAGTTTCAAAAAACGAAATCATTTTAAAAAACTGTAAACTTTTCATAATACGAGTTTTTAATGTTTTATAAAAAATTTATTTTTAAATCTTGTATAAACTTCATTATTTTCTGAGAAGAACTTATGTGTTAATTTAATATCAACTTTCATACGTACAAAAACCCATTGTCTGGCGTGATAAACAAATTCAGTTGTAGCTTAGCTTTGACTTTTAGAGGGATTCCTGTTTTCTGTTGAGTGAATTTGCAAAGTTAATGTTGTTTGAATAACTAAATTGGTAACAGAGAAAATCTTAATTTGTAGAAATGTGTAAATCACCGGTTCAATCGCCAGTTGGAACTCGTGTTTTGTTTTATTAGGATTCATCCCATCAATGTCCTTTATGTAACTTTCATCAGCAAGGTAGAAATGGGGCATGCTTACAAACGCCGGTGCGTCAAATTTGCACTTTGCAACATTAAGGGTGCCACTAGGTTGACACTGATTGTTCGCACAGTAACATTTCCTACTTGGGTCCTTGGAGCCGTTATCTAACGTTTTCTCATCTGCTATATACTGGTAACCAGTTAGACCTAAATACTCAGTTGTGTTGTCAAACTTCAGGGTTAGAGCCCTGTGAGATAATTTGTTCTTGATTAGTAGTGTCAGCAGTAATTGCAAATTCTAAATCAATGAGAATACACACGTGCAAATATCTGGAGCAAATACAGAGATGGATTTGTTATTTTGAAGTGGTGGCCAAATATCTCCGATCCTTCCTTCGATTTCATTACAACCATCTTTGTAAAATGTTGTTCTCCGATTATAATTCCACTCTCTAACTGTACCGAGTTCGTTAATATTATTTTTGCCTCTAGCCATATTGAAAACTCCGTCATATGTTCTGGAATCATTACGCTGCAATAATGATAACAACAATTAATTTAAATAACTTTTTTTATGTGAGCTATTCTCCTGTGTATTAAACATTTAATCTTACGCCGTAAAACCAGCCGAATTTGGCAAAAGGCAACTTAGTGGCTTTCATTTTCAGTGCTAGTTTAAGTAATTTATCATCGTATCCCTCAAAGAGCAGTTGTCCCACCGTTTTGCGAACAGTCACGGTTTCATTGAAACCCTTCAATACTTCACTGAGAATTCTTTTGACAAAATTTGATTGTCCGGAAAAAGAATAAGCAACCGTCTAAAATGAAAATACATTTAGTTAAAACATTGAGTAAAAAAATTAATTAACTTTTTGATGAATATTCTTACAGCAGCTACTGGGTTTAAATTAATCACTTCGTCATCCAATCTGTGTGGGTTAGAAAGTTCTGGTTCAAAATGCCAGATTTTCCTCTGGTAGAACGTGAAAGTATCATTTTCATTCCACTTGATAGGCAATTTTTCATCGACTTCTCTGAAAGTATATAAAAACATTGGCTACCGAACTAATCTTTTGATTAATAAAATAACTTATTAATGACAAGAATTTTACCTGAACACATAAGGTCCTAGTTCTTCAAATTTTGGTTTCGAGTTTTTGTTATTGTAATCCCCTGCATTGGTCCAGTTGAACATGTAGATTTTTAAGTACATTGGAACAGGAGTTCTTTTCCACATCTCATATGACTTAGATGAGTCAGTTAGTACTAGTTTCTGAAAAATTGAAATTATAGCAATGATTCACAATGAAATTATTAAATGATTGATTTAAACTCGAAATAAACATGAAATATTTTGTTTTCTATTTGCCTATAAATAATAATCGTCTTCAAAGAAAATAATTCATTCAAATTGGTATTCAAGTGAACAATAATGATGATACACTTACATTAATTAAAATTTTATGAAATAATACGTTCCATAATGCCCCTAGTGTTGCTCCAATCACTATCAAGACCACAGCCACTCCATAGATGATAAAAGGGATTTTATATTGAGCCTTCATTTTCTTTTGCTTTTTCACTCTGGAACAAACATTTTAATCGATTTAGTTATCATTTTAATATTATAATCGTTCAAAAGCATAAATGAAAAATAAACATTAAAAATAATAAGTAACTGTTGTCACTATTTGCAAAATAAAATTTGAAATCTTAAAAATTGATAATCATATAGCATCTATGAAAGTTTTATTTTTCGTTATTGCCTGTTTGCACAAAACAAGTGCGTCAACATTTTGTGCAAATACGAAGATGCAAATACTCAGTTATGTCGACATATATTCTAACTGACCAATAATATCTGCTAATATGCTCGCTTGAACGAGAACTTTGTAATAAAAAAAACTATACCAATAACATCAGTGACACATTAATTAATGTTGTAAAAACATAAAAAAATTAATTCTGATTTAGAGCATGTATTTTTTAATAACGTCTTCTAACTGACAACAACAAACTAACATACCCAAATTATTCTATCTTGATGAGCCAAAGATCACATTTTTGTTATTTGCATGGTAATGTAATTAACAAACTTAACATTGGAGCACTGAATAATGTAAACTGCAAGCGAATTTAATTGCAGGGTCACAAAGAAATAGGTCTTCACTAAACATTGCAATAATGCACAAAATAATTAACAGCGCACTGCGCCGTGGTAAAAGTCGTCAATGAGAGATACTCAGTCTGATGAAAATGGGCAATCATTTTTAGTTTATTGTTTTATATCTAGTTCTGCATCGCACGCAGTAGGCCGATTGTACATCTGTCATTTCGAGCGTTGCCAACCTTATGAAGTTTAGCAAATTGTTCGTGTTGCGCTTGCGCGCAACAAGAAACGCGCAGGCGTGCGAAAATTGAACGCGGTTTAAATTTGTAATGGAATGTAAATATTTAACAATGTGTTTTGCAGCTTTTCCGGTGATTTGCAAGCAGCTTTTGATTTACGAAATGCTGTGTACTTTTGTTTTAATTGGTAATAAACTTTTGCAAATTTATCACTTAAACATTTTGGGAGGAATTGATCCAGGAATCGATTGTTGTAAGTTCTATTTAAATTGTATGTTCTATTTTGACAAGTTTTAACGTTTACAGTTCACTTGGAGAGAACAAGTATATATAGAGAATAAATCACTGATAGTTATTAGAAAAAATATGTAAACTCCTCCAAAAGATCATTTATATAAAAAGCACATAAACTTATAAAGTGAAATCATGTTTATTGATTATTATTTTTTTTTCATTGAAAAAAATAATGTAAAATAACGTATCTTCAACAGATAAAAAAATATTTTGGAATGTTTTAAAAGTGATTAAAATTTTAAGTTTTTTTTTCGTGATATTTTTAAGTTTTAAAAGTTATTAAAATAAAACGACCTATTGTGGTTGTACGACTCCTATTTGTTTTAGGTTTGATTGATTTTTTTTTCAATTTGCATTAAAAATTGAGAGTTATACAAAGCATTTATAATACAAACTGATACGTTTACCTTACAAATACGTTTTAATAGAATCATATTCAAATCATTCTGCTATTGATTTATTTACAATTCGTAGAAGGTCCACAGTATGATCAATTTGTGATGAAAAAGTCACCGTAGTATTTGTGATACGTCTGATCGCGACGTTATATTTCGGTTTTGAGAACATGTTTTATATAAGAGTCGTGTTTTCGGCAAAAAAAAAAAAAAATATGGAAATTTATTCCTCCGAGAGGAAAAGCCTGTATAGCCATGAAAACCTCTTAAATTAAATACATGCTGGGAATGGAAAATGAGAATTATCTAAACCGACTGATTTGGAGAAGAACCGACCATGATCAACGAACTGATTCAAGTATGACAATGAATTATATATGAAAAGTCGGTTGTTTCCACTGCATTTTCCTTATAAAACAACAAAGAGATGGATCAAAGAACAATAAAAATTTGACACTCGTAAGCCTATAATTGATAAAAAACCAAGACTTGAGCGTCGAATCCACACCTAAAAATTATTCCCGGCATTGAATTGAAAAAAGGCGAAATTCAAAAAATGAATGAAATTTTAGAAAATATTAAACTCGATTCTTTTTTTATATCCGGCTGTAAAAGACCGGTTAAGATGTAATACAAACTTTTTTTTTCAAAGAAAAGGAAATATCATTCATTATATAACTCGTCAATCATAAAACAAAACATTCCAATTTGATTAGATTATTGATACTGAAATTATAGATTTTTTGATAAATTGTTACGCAAGATTGTTACCGTAATATTCAGTGTATATAAATTAAAAACAGCTGTTACTGAGAATTAATAAAAAAAACAATGCGAAAATTAAAAAAAAAATCTACTATTTTCATGAAAAACAATTGCGTGGAAAAAGAATCATACATTGATCATATATTAACCATGTATAGACAATACATTGCCAATATTTGAACAATGCAAGGATTTTTCTTGGAAATTGTTGTAACATTGCCAATGCATAATCTGTATATGAAAAATACTCAGCAATATATTGTAAATATATGATTCTTTTCACTAGAGAGTTTAGAAAATTTAATTATATACATATATATTTTTGTTTCAAAAAACTTACTTTGAATTAGATGATCCATTTTGATATGAATGATGATTATTATTTTCATTATTACTAGTAGATGGAGACATAATTGATTAAAAAATTGTGTTTATTACTTGGAAGTATAAAGTTGGGTTAAAACTTATTAAATATCTCTATCTCTCGGAAAGACAGGTTTGATAGTGATTGTCGAATTCATGGATGATTGTATTATAAAAGATGCGTTGATTTTTTTATCAAAAAATTTACTTTGTATATCTAAGATGCTATATGAATGAATCCAAATCTTATCAGAGGCAATGCAATAATTTGGGTGTGTTCGATGGTATGTTTATTTACAGCGTTTGAAAGTTATTTTTATAATTATTATACAAATTTATTCTCCGTAAGTAAGAAGTGACAAAATACAAATAATAGACAAAATAAAAGAGAAGTTTATTATTAAAAAAGCTTCGATTCATCTGAATTCAACGTATATAGATTCGTGGTCATACAAAATTGATCAATTTTATCTTTTCCAAGTTCACGTTTGTTTTTTATTTTGAAATAAGTTTTAATTGTACAATTTTTTTCTTTACATGATAATTTACCAAAAAGCACGTTTCCATTTTTTAACGTTACATTTGTATCAAACCATGAATCGATAACAAGTTTAATCTTAAAAGCTCTCGGTCATGGAAGACTGTGATTGGGACACATATTAATTCAGTGGTTGTGGCTTGTGGTATTATTTGCAGATAGTTTCTACTTTAGGTTTCCTAGAAGTTTTGTTAAAAAGTGATAAATTTGTATACACTCTCTGGATAAATTTATTTCATTTCTGCAACGACGTTGTATTGTTTTAAAATTTGCTACGTTTTTAAAATTATCTTAAAAATGTTTGCTTTTTTCAAATTCTTATTAAATTCTTGATTAAAATTATTTCCTTTTTTCATAGTAGTCTTTAAAATTGGTTATGTAAATAAAACGATTATGCAAAATAACAAAAATAATAAAAAACAGTGAATCTCACCTGATAGAATTGGCCGCATTATTTATACTCGTACCGTTAGATTTTTTTTTGATGCACTCAATTTTATCCTTACTCATCTTAAAGCGTGTTTCAGTAAGAAAGGAAGAATCGGTGTCAAATGAAAATGAATAAGAAACAAAAACAATTGAACAACTTCTTAAATTTAAACAAACTGTGTATTAGTAAAATATAATAATTTGGATATTAAACATATTGTGTGATTAAATAATTGATAATAAAAAAGAAATGAGATATGTACGAACAGTGATAAATCCACAGATAACATATTTAAAATGTCAAGTATTTCATGCTACTGGTTATTCAATATCAGTTGAAGTTGTAAATTTTGTACACGACGAAGTAATTTAATGGATATTCATTCATCGTTCAATATTATTTATTTTAAATCAATGAGAGATTGCGTTCAATATTTATATCTTTTGACTTGAATTGTTATAGAACAATATACAGTTGATTTTTTTTGATTTTTTCTCTTGCACACAGATGTATTTAGATACAATAAAAATTATGTGAGAATAATTAAACAATTCAATTTTGACAATATTCAAAACAGTTTTTGTATTGACTCGAATATTAAAAAATCAGTTCTAATTATGAAGATATTCAATTGAATTTAATCAAAAGTTACTGGTATACAAAATTTAATCATGATTTGATTTTTTCAAAGGTCAACCATTAAGTGATATAATCCAAAACAAAAATGAATGCAAACGAACTTGAACTTATCGAGTGATAACATTAAAATTATTATTAAACAAAACAAAATTGTATATTAGACAATTATTCAAAATCATTTTACAAACATAATTTTTTTAATTATGACTGTTCTATTTTATCGCAAACCAAAATTATATAGCTCAAAATTTACAAAGAAATTTGTGAGATGAAAAATTCGTTTTATGAATTACAAATTTAATTTTGATTACTATTTTGCTCGGATATCTTACAAGAGTCATATTTTGCAATTCCATATGTCGTGTGCGTGCTTCCGAAAACCGCACGAGATAATTACAAAAACTCGCCGATACGGCGGAAAATAAGTAGCTCCCGTTACTCATCGCTCACTTAATTGACGCGTCATCTTAGTCGAAAACAAAAAGAAATACACGCCGTTCTGATTCAAATGCATCACTAAACATTTTCTGTTTTCCGATTGCCACATAATCTAGAGAAATTGCAAAAAAGCCAGATTAGTTAGCGAAGTGGGAAATTGCGTGGCACATCAATTCGTAAATCCAGATAAATGGGACGAAGTAGTTTTCTTGTCACCGAGCAAAGTGCATACTGCCCATTCAAGGCTTGATGCTAAAAATTCTTGTAATTTTGTAATCAACATTTTGTCGGTGCATCGTGACTCATTTTAAACAGCTTGGATGCAGATTCCCCCACCGCTTAATTTTTTTTATTGCTTCGAGGAAAATTTGTTTGAGACATTTAGACATGCAAATTAATTATTTGTTATTATTTGTGCTAAAATGTCATTAATAAAGAAGGAGTACAACAAAAAATTTACATTAAGAATTTAGTCATTTATTATTGTTAACATTATATTAATTATTTTATTTTGATTTTTTTTCAAATAAGATTGGAATTAAATGCTAATATAATAAATAAAAATGCACCTTTGAACCTAAGACAATAAAAATAGCGCCATGTCATTTATCGGTTGATTTATTCGGAAATAACAAGGCTGAGTTTTCACTTCACAGCTAGTTGAGTTTGTTTATTTATTAATTTCAGCGGTTTTTAAATTTCTCATATTTGATGTGAAGGGAAACGTACAATCAGGGACAAGTAATGGAACGTTGATTCTTATATAAAACGAATAATTTTAAAATAATATGATAAGAAAATTGCATGGAATATTATGGGTGGCAAATATAAGTAATAATTAAGCCAGGAAATTAGATTGTAAATTGATCGCTCCAAAACGTTGTTATTTGGTAATCAATTATTTTCTGACAAATAATCATTAATCATGATTTGTTTAAGAGTTTTTATCTGATGCTTTTGATGGGTTTAACAGTTTTATCGAGTTAGTTTGTAGATTTCAATTTGATGGTGACTTTCTGTACAATTAACAATTATTTCTATATGACTTGACAGAAATTAAGAATAATTACATTCACATCCGTAGGATTACAAGAATATATTCCTTATTTGTTTGTATGGCGACAAAGAAACTGTTTCGGTTTTTGCCTCTCTGCTAAGCCAACCACAAAATCTAACACGACCCATTTCGCTTTCGTGAGAAACTCAAAAGATTTTCTAGCCATGATAGATATGTTTTGCAAATTCTATGATAAAAGTAATCCGTACAAGAATGGAATCATGCAAGAGTGTCGGTTGGAAGAAATCTTTTCGAGTGAATATCGCGAGACTTGGAAATTCGTATATAAGCCCCAGTCTCACTAAACACGAAAACGCCGCAGATGGTAAAAATAAGCTTGCAAGAGCAGTTTATTTTAAAAAATAAATAATTTTTATTTGAAGCTTATCAACTTGATGGATGGTGTAGAAAAAAAAGAATATTGTTACTAAGAACTCGTTAGGAGTGCTTCACCAACGAGCATGTTTTTATTAAAAATGAATACCATACTGAGCGAGCGCGCCTACTTTAAAATATTAACTCATATTTTTAAATGCGATTTAATTGCAAATTCTATCTTGGTTTTGGATTAAGTTATATTAGGTCAACAAGTTTTATAATTTATGATGACGAAACAATCCAATGAATTGGCAAATACAATTTTGGAATAACGGATTTCATTGAAATTCAAATGGTCTATTATTGTTAGTTCAAGTGAATTTCGAGTTTAAAAGGATAGAAAATAAAAATTGTCGAGATACTATTGATCTTGCATTTCAACTTTCGATTGTAAACAAGAATCAACAGAGAAATAAAAAAAAACCTTACACATTCAGTATAAAAAAAGGTAAAAATATTGCTGTATCAATAGTTTTCAGTTGTACTGATGAATTTAACAAATAGGCCGAAAAGTGGTTTCTGATTGCAGCATTGACAATTGAGCGATTAGCACGCTTTTCTGATAACAGCACTTTCCAGGCTGCAGGCAGATAAAAGTGAAAGTGCGTGTAAAGTCGCACTCGAGTGCACTTTCAAGCGATTTAAACTTCCTTCCAGCTCTTCCTTCGAATGAACATTGTCGTTTCGAATGTAAAAAGTCAATAAATAAATATTTTATATTTGTTTTGTTGTTCGAAAATTAATTTCACATTAATTTTACTTTGTCTATTTTTTATTCAAAAAATATTTTTATTTTACATCCATCGCTAAAACATTATAATTTGTATGAATGAAATTGTTTACCTTTATCAAAAATCCTGATGTCACAATTTGTTCACTTTTTTGTTATTTCAAATGTTTGCTCTATCACTAGAATGTTAATACAACTTCACTTTTAATAAAGTAAACATTTGTTTATCAATGCCAATCATTTTCACATTGTATTCATAACTCCCTTTAACATTCTTCAATTTGTCAGAACGTAGATTTATTCAGTTACTCCGTTTAGTCATCGTACATGTGACGTAAAAATGCCTTGTGGTGGTTGTACACCGTGGATTGACTGTCGTGCGAAGACTGAGTTGAATTGCGCAGGCATCTTTTCTGTACTCGGTATCTGCACATGCAGAGGGGATGGACAAAAGAAAGTTACGATGTTTATTTACTCTGAGTCTTTAATTTTTAATAAAAAAATTACAATGAATAATAAATGTTTTAGTCACGTTTTTTTATCAGTGACGTACAATTTTTAGATTTACATCTTAATGTCATAAGCACTGTCACAAGTGTTACAATCACTTCACTGAGAGAGAATAAAAAAAAGGTGATAAACTTACATTGTCGTAATTTGTTGATATCTGTATTTATGCAAATTGAATTTTAATTTGAAAGGAAATGATGAATACTTGAATTTTTGAAATTTTTTCATTTTTCAACTGAATAATTGCATTTTCTGTAAAATTTCCCTTGCAGATGAGTGTTTTAATTCAGAATGCGATGTATAATAAAAGAAAGTAACGAAATTACACGGTGAAACGATTGCTTGGTTACATAAATCTTGGCAGCAACTGCATTGTTGAAATTAAATTATATTCTGATTTAATATGCAATATTATTAACATTACGCTGTTTTTATTCAGACAATAACACATTGTGAGTAACAAAGCGTTTATGGAACCTTGGACTTTTATTTATATAATTAAGCGGTTGATAACATAACAAATGAAATAGTTTGTGTAAAGCCAAATATAATTGTGGTGTGGCATAGTGAACAAAAGTTCCATAACTTCCACCTATTGAATTATTATCAATAATTCCTTCGAAGACAATTTTCGAAACCCACGTCCCACGTGGTCGCTGGAAAATCGAGCGATGAGCCTCTAATGCTGTCCGATTATCGGAAAATCCCACTTTCTGGGTCTTCTCGAGAAATCCAAAATGAAATACTTGAAACAAAACCGTTGTCGAAAGTTACTGATATCAATACTGAGGCATTTACCAGATATATCGGATATAAAACGGAAGCTGGTATTTGGGCTGTATATGTCAATCACCGTTTCTCGGTCTTCTTTTGTGGAACGCACAACTTCATCTCCTTGAATTTCACATTCTCAATCTCGGTATCGGCTCCCGTTCTCCTCCGTCTCGCCACTTCCCGCTCTCGCGCACATGGGTGCTTCCTGATGTTGTATCGCTCACAGTCCTCTTGTCCCGCAATTCCTCTTGTCACGTCTTGACTGCCATCTCTCTCGCTCCAACGCGGTATATCGTTGTCCTTGTCTTGATACCGGAAACTAAAACCTAGTCCGTTGCGACAGTTGCAACCCAATGAGGAGTGGATTTCATTCCACGAGATCACCTCGTTCCTACGTCGGGTCAACCTCGTGACCTCGTTGGTGACATCAGGGAGGAAATACTCTAGGCTCCCAGATGTCTTTCTCAGAACCTAGCATAACAGCTACCCAAACTGGCGAAAAAAAACAAAACTTCAGCCACTTCGCCCCACAGGTTATTCGTAGGCCACGTAATCATATTTTCCACATATCGTTTGCAGATGATATGTGGCGCTGGAGGGTTGATTGACTGGTTGTCTGTGGTGGTTCAGGTCAAGGCTGGATCCTTTGGTTAGCTAATTTGGCACGGTTTAGTCGGGTTGGCATCTGTTGACAGTGCAACATCCTAATCCTCAGTTAAGTCTTCTTTCCTTTACAATTTTACCTATAATCAAGTTCCAAAAATAAATTATATTTCGCTGCCTCGTCCTCTAGATCACTTGTAGTAACGTTAGTAGTGTAAGCTGGATTTTTGGACCGATCTGACCTATTTAAAATTCAAAAAATTTAATCTAGGTCATCCAAAAATCCGTCTATTGCACAACCTATTGTTCGGAAACTGATTAACATAAAAAAAATTAACATAAAAACGTGATATATATAAGAAAAACTGTATTATATTCAATTGCGTAACGTCTATTAATAATATTCATTTACATAAAATAGATTAACATATATACGTGTTCTTTACGGGTAAATTTTAATTATAAAAAACTTATTTTATTCAATTGCACCTTTAAATGATCACCATAAGAAAAGTTAATCTTTATAAATAAGTTTATCTGTTTAGCATGAAAATGGTGTTTAATTTATTGAGAAAAAAAGAATGAACATCTATCACGTATTGCATCACCGGATGTACGGCGCGTTAAGCAGGTGTCCCGCCGTGAGAAAAAAACAGGTTTTCCGTCAGGTGGAAATGTATTTTTCTCCGCCGACGCATGAAAAAGGGCTACCTCCCATTGGTTAATACGATAAGGGGCGTGTTTACAGAGAAAACTTTTTTCAATACTAGAGGCAAAAATGATTTTTATTAGGTTACAAATTTTTTTTCAGTAAGAAGGGATTTTAAAATAGAATTTTGTAACGGGATTAAGAAAAAAATCAATACTATTGGTTTTTCGTCATTTTCCGAGTGGGAGAAGAAGGTTTTCCGTGGGTATATAACGAAAACCCAAAACCATGAAAAGTCATAGTTTCTTCCATTTTTTTCACAATGGACGAGTTCTTGGTTATGTACAACGTGTTGGCTTCGCGTTTTATGGCTGCGAACTATCGAGTAAGGTCGGAGATCATGTGTAAAATGATCGATTTGTTTGACGTGAAATATTTAAAAGAACTGATCGCACACTGTTACGATCTTGATTTGGGAGATTTACAATCTTGGGCGGAAAAAGTGCTTCATGAGAAAGGTAAGTAATATATATATATATATATGCAAACGATGAAAAATATTTTTATTTGTAAAAACTGAGAGTTTATATTAAATTTTTTTTTTTTTTTTAGAAACTGAGGAAAAAAAACAACCAAAAAAAAGAAATTACACTCCGAAAGAAATTGAAGGTAAATTTTTATTCAAAAACTAATTTTAAATGAAAAAAATTGTTTTTCAAAAAATTCATTTTTATTTATTTATTTTTTTTTGTTTACAGCAAAACGATGGTGTGCAGAACACGCTAAAAATTAAAAAAAAAGGTAAACAGGAGGAAGATTTAACTGTGGCTGGGGAGAAAATTTAAACACTTGAAAGCAGCAACTTATTCTCGGTCAACAATTTTAAGCAGCGTGAGTACAAAAGATTTAAGGCTTACGGAATAGAAACAGAAATACAAATTCCTAACCCACCCGAGGAAGAAAACGTACTCGACTGGCTTGAGAGAGTTATACGCGAAATTCACCGAATTTTCACATCTGGTGGTGATGACGATGATAGAATAGGAATGGAAATTTCCACACCTACTCTACCTCATTCGATGTGGATCCCTTTCAAAAGTATCCGCAATTTCAATGCTGATGAAGTTTGGGATGCAATTTTTAAAGTAGCCCAAAGTTCAAACGGGTTTTCAATTTCTGAAATTATACGAATCAAAGTCGATTACGTGAAACTTCCTCGTGGTGCGGGTCGCATACCTTTGACTCATGCTGATGATAGCTGTTTCCAAAAAATTACTTTTCGGAGACGAATATAAATTGGAATGGGAGAGAATTAGAAAACCAAATAGTACATTGCAAACGCAACGTGCAAGAGATTTGGTAACAAATGCTGGCGTAACCATTCCTGAATCCGGCTGCGGTATTGAAGAAATGAGACAATTTCAACAGTACTTGGCTAGAGAAGGAGTTGTTATAAAAGTATATAAGTAGTATAGAGGATGTATGGATAATTTTTTAAAAATAGCTCAGCGGCCGTCGGGCGTGCATCGGTGGGCGTGCATCGGCGGGCGTGCGGCAGGAAATT
>JAQQRF010001139.1:0-18410 GCA_030523145.1 Trissolcus brochymenae
CCACCTTCGGGTGGGTTTTTCCTCGCGCAAAGCGCAGCATGTGTGTATGTTATTATTTCATGAATTTCAAATTTTTACACTTGAATATAAGGATAAATTGAATACTGCAGTGACGATGATTGCCCGTGCTCCGCACGGGCATTCAGCTAGTACATATATAAAATCATATATTAACTATTGCTGAACTTATCGAACTCAAATATGTTCGATTATAAATGATTATAAATAAAACAAATCATAACAATAAAAGATGAGTAATTGATGTTAACAATGCATCTAAAGCAGAATTAAATTTCGATGTATTTTACGTACACAATATATTTTATTTGTATTTTCAAAATTTTAAATATATTTTCGTCTAAGAGGGGAAATTTTGATCACTCTTTCATTTATAAGTTTAAATTAGTAAAAATAATTTCGTAACGTATCCAAATAATATCTGTTATATAACTTTTCCTATCCCCCCTCAGTTTCCATTTTTATTACGTTGGTAACACTTATTGATTTTTCATCTGTTAAAACTGGTTAAAATTAAAAATAACGACAGCACTGCTGTCAGCACGAGCAGTACAGGCAATATACTTTCAATTAACGACATTTCATGAAAAAAAGTTAATACAATTTCACCTCTCGACGTAAAAATTTTTTGACATTCATGGTACTTCATTATTATTCCTTTACTATTCCATTGCTAATTCTTTTGAAACTACTTTTCACCGATTAATTTTATTAGATAAAAAATTGTGCACTGTGAACTACATGTTGAAACGTATACATAAACTGCATTGGATGTAGGATATTTTCACAATTTTGATGTAAAACTACATATCATTTAATGTAATTTTACAAAAAAATGTAAGAGTACCGTAGCCTAATAATAAAAATATTAGCCCCATATTTATGTAATTTTAGTATAAGTTTAGAGAATTCAAAATCGAAAAAAGAAAGATTTTAAAAAATGTAGGGGGGAATAAAAGCAGCACTTCGATTCGATTGACAAGTGATTGTACGACTAAAGGTTTGCCAAGAATAGAGTTAGCATCGTCACTTGAGTATGCATTATGCATCAGCACAGCATTATGAAACAGCGGTACCGAAAGTAGCGCTAAATCGGATCTCCGAACTTTCGATATACGTCCGCGAGCGTATTGTCGGGTTAGCATAAATAAATATATACAAAATCGCAATACAGTGGACAACATTGTGAAGTAATTGTTATACGTCTTAGAGTATAAACGAGATGTCGAGATTTTCCGAGACCATAGTCTGATGGGCAAACGAGAAACAAATACCGCGCTAACTTCGACACAAAGAAAACGTCTTACTATACGTTTTATCCACGAGACACCTTTGACGATTTTGGTGTTTGTATGTCTTTACGTAATGACATACGGCTCCAGACCATTACCAGTTGTGCTACTGTTTATCGTTGCGAGAAACAAGTTTAATTCTTGTTTCATTTAATTATTTATACATTTTATCGCTCTTTGTAGTAACTCGTCGATGATAATAACCAAATCTAATTATAACACGATATATTTTATTTATATTCATATCATCATATCATCTATATTGATATCTGAAAATTGAACCGATTTTGTCAAATTCATTAGAATAAATTGAAGGATACTAAATAAAAAATTAATGAATTTTTGTTTTTCGTCAAAATGTCTTAATGTGGTATTGATATAAATTGTACAAATTATAAAACAAATATTATGTTTTATAAAAAATTTCGCAAACTTATTAAAAATTCATTCGGAAATTTGAAAAAAAAAAAAGAAATGACAGAGAGTAAAGAAAAACCAATTTCAAAAACTAAAAGTCACTGCTGATTTTGTTAAACGAAAATGAATAATAGATAACTTTGTAAATACACAATTTTGTATGTCATCAGGAGGAAGTTTTAACGACAGCACATAGATCATGGCATTTAATCCCATTTTAAACATCACGCAGTGAAACATGAATGTATTTTCACCGACGATTATGTAGTTGTTAGGCTGTTTTTTTATCCCTGAACCGAAGGAAGTTAAATTGGTTTTGCTATGAAATGACTTTGCAACTCAATAAGCCAAAGCTCGTTGCGCCTTGCTCCACCATATCATAAGAGATTACTCAGATACACGGTGAATCCACGGACGATTATATGGGGTGCAACGCAACTGGCGACTTGAATGTACTCTGTCAAAATGATATATCTCTTTTTAAATCAGAACTTCAGCTCGTTACCGTATACACTAGCGTGCATTCCCAGTCAGACATGAAAATTAGTCAGTCAATTCTGATAAACTTAACAGATGAGTTTAAAACTCATCTATATCAATAATGAATAATAATTAAACAAAAATATAATATATATATACAGGGCCATTTTAATCCGGCACCTGAAATAAGTGAAAACAACCTAAAAATAAGGGTTGGAATAAAAAATGTTAAGAATAAAAGTTTTTCAGTTTGACAGGCAAGTTCGATGGCAATATCAGTTGTTTAGAAGCCGGATTAAAATGGGACACCCTGTATATATAGAAACTTAGTGCAAGATGACTTTGAAGCCAAAAGCACACTAACCTTAGCAAATCTGTCTTGGGTGTCAAGAATTTCAATGAAGAGATTCAGTTTGTCGTCGGAGATGTTGAATCCGTTGCGTGGAGCAGCGAGTAGTTGCTGAATGGCTTGAGACGTTGTGAGAATATTGGCCGGACTGGTAGCCGGGGTCGGGGTTCTCGCGATGTTGGGGGTACTGACGGAGGTAGGAAAAGCAGCACCCGAAGCAGTCGAGTTGTGCAGATGAGTACAACCAAGGAAGATGGGATTGCCATTGGGCGAGACTCCGCAGGTGAACGGCCTGAAAGGGGAGCCGTGGAAGGTCGGGCTGGGCCTCGGAGCGTTGGCTCTGAGAATCGACTGGGCCGAGGGCAGCGAGAGTCTCCTGGCGGCGCTGGTGGCCTGCTGGTGGCTGTGGTTGCTCGGCGACTGGAGGATCTGGTAATCGCTGGACGCCGAGGGTAAGGAACGATAACCTGAGTCGGAGGGCGACGCGGAAACCGCGGGCGTGATCGCCTCTGTGCCGTTGGAGGCTATGCTGTGGGGTCGTGAACGGGGACCGGGAGTCCAGGTGTTGGTGCCGAGGACACTCAAGCCAGAGCCTTGGGTCGTGTTCGCGGGTGGCTGGGCGTGGGGCAAGGTCGTGGCATACGCGCGACGTGGTACTGGCTGGTGGAGAACCAGGCCTGAGGCGCCCCACTGTATGGGCTCTCCTGGCGTACGAGCAGTGGCTGCGGCGCCAACAATTGGGGAGCCCGCGGATAGAGCCGCTGTGCCGGTCGCGCCAGCAACGGGGGTTGACGCGATGCTGTGCGGTCGACGTGGAAGACGCTGCTGTAGCTGGCCGTTCCACAGGGACTGAGGTGGCACTGCGACGCGAGAGCCCCCGTTGGCAGCATCGCCGGGTACCACATCGAGTTGCTGCTGCTCCTGTGTGGCTGGCGGCTGCTGCTTAAGGAATCCAGTGCCTGATGGAACCGCGGGTATTGCGGCACTTGAGACAGAATGGGAACGACGCTGTACGACAGGGGGAGGCCCGGTCCCTGTTGATGATACGCAGTTAGAGGCGCTGATAGGTGGGGTTGCTGGCTGAGTTGCTGATGGCTGAGCCAGCGACGGGTTTGCTGGTCTTCCAGGGTCCAGCTGGGCAAGCACGTTTCCGCGTGTGTAGTGTGCAGCTGTGGCAATACTATGAGGACGTCTTGGCGCTGGCTGGGACAGTAGTCCGTTCGGAGTTGAGCGTACTTTGGAAGCACCTGAGGCTGGTATTGGTGCTGGCGGGGTGTACAGGGAGAATCCATTGTGACTTGGACTACAACTGGACTGGAGCTGGCCTTGGACCGACTGTTGGTCGTCAATGATGCCGCCTGGTCGAAGCGATGATGCGGGTGGGGAGTGCGAGGGAGCCGGGGGAGGAGGGGGGGAGGGTTCAAGCAGGGCTTCAAATTCCGTGGGCAAGCTCCATGTTGGTAGGGCGGACGCTGGTGTTGAAGGAACTGATGACAGAGGTAGCGTTGATCTTGCGGATAGCTGCTCCTTGATGGAGCAACTTGAGTTGGAGTACTTGAGTCGGGGCCCGTCACGTCCGTTGCCAGAGAACGCGTTCGAGACGTGCCGCAAATGAAGATCATTCAGATTCACTCGTCCGTTTACATTGCGATAAAAAACCGAGCCGGCTCCCCCGAGGTTCAGACTACTTGGCTTCTGTTTCACTCCGCCGTTGGGCTGCGGAGAAGTGTCGGGCTTCGGCTCGCCCATTTGCGACTCGACTTAGCCCCGCGCGCTCGTTCCTTCTAACATTGTGGACAATTCCCAACTCTTATACCGTCAGCTGAAAACTGTCCGAAAAAGAACCCGGTTCCCTGGCGACCAAGGCCGGTTCAGTATCGACATACTGCGACATTCTCGACATCGTAGCAGTATTCGCACACAGCAATCAACTAACAACAATGAGAAACAATTCTCACTTGGCACGACAGTGTTACACGCACTCCACTGTACACGGCATCAGATACAACTTGTAAATCCTAAATTCGTTTGGCGTATGGC
Organism: Trissolcus brochymenae; assembly: GCA_030523145.1. Classification (NCBI taxonomy): domain Eukaryota; kingdom Metazoa; phylum Arthropoda; class Insecta; order Hymenoptera; family Scelionidae; genus Trissolcus; species Trissolcus brochymenae. The sequence goes on from JAQQRF010001139.1 coordinate 4,597, forward strand.
GTTGTTTTGTTCTCTCTCCCTTTCGGTAAAGTATTTTCGTTGCAAGTGAATTCCTCTCCACGCTTTTCTTTCTTTTTCGATCGTTCTCGGAGCGAGTCTTTTTAAAAATAATTCTACACAGTCAGCGTGCAATTATTAGCACGTTTTCATCCTGTCTCTAAGATGAGCGTTGTGTTTGAGTACTTGGACGGTACCGCGAGTCCTTCGATACATATAAAATATCTGAACGAATTAACACGCGATTAAAATTGCAAAGCCCGAAAACCACAATCGCCTTCCGCGAAACCAACAAAATAGAGCGTCACTTGTCAACTTGTCACTAAATCATCTAAACAGCAGGATCTTGCAACAAATATCGTAACAAATAAGTCAACAACTGGTCGAGCGCAAAGTGGTTGGTAACCCGACCGACGTGGAGTCCTCGGTTAAGTGAATGTCTACGTGAGCTCTGCCTGTCATTTTTGGCCGGCTGAATAATTTATTGTGACGAGTTCCATCTAGCACCACTAACAATAATACTCCGTCAAGTCGAGTTGTAAATAAGTGAATAGACGGGGGCGGATGTTTAACTGTACCGCGCACCGTTTGGCTTCAGATTACGTGGCTTGCGGCATCGGTCTGTCCGTCTGGAGCGTGACATCGCCGATACTGAGAGCTTCGCACCGAGGACGTTCACGAGGTTAGTCGGTCTCGCGTGGCTGCCGTGCCGGAGGCAAAGTGGCGCGTTCCTCTTTGGCGGCTGGATTCGAGTCGTGAAACGCACGCCTGCGCCCGCGATCGCCACCCTTACGGGCCTTCCGCTACGCCTCCACCGCCATCGACGTCCGCCCTACCACCTGGACCTCCCTCTCTAGCCATCCTCATTTTCTTCCCCGCCGTCAAAATATTACGCAAACAATCTCCTGCGACTTTTCCATCCGTCATTTCATCTCGCACACGCTCTTTTACGATCTCGATTATGGCTTGACGTTCGAACCCGACTGCCGCCGCCACCGCTTTATAAATATATTCTTCCCCACGCTCATCTCTGTGCCTTTCATCTTTTTCTTATTCGTGTCCCTCTTATACGCTTTTTCTGCCTACTGTGTCGAAAAAAAATTTAACCGTAAGTGCGTTGCATCTTTGCATAAACAACATTTCCATTCAGATATCCAGTTCGCCACTATTTATCGCCATTTCAATCGATTTTCTTTCCCCGTTCAATTAAATTTGTCACTGGCAATCCAATATTTTCATTCTTTCAATAAATTTTTAATTATTTATTATTGTGTTTTATTATCATAAAACTTACCATTTCTTTTGGGTAGAAATAATTTTCATTAAAAAATTATAACTGATGTCAGGTACATACCTGGAACAAAGAAAAAATAATACATTTGAATGACTTCCATTTGATGTAAATAAATACGAGGATTAAAACTAAAATTAAATACTTGAAAATAATTTGATGATTGAAATTAATATGAAAACATTTAAGCCGCAAATTTAAAACATATTACTCGAACAATATTCACGATGTTTCTGTTGAAAACTTTGTGTAACACGCAAACGGTTATTCGCATGAACCAAAACTGCTTGGGTGTTTGAGGTAAAATACATCACAAGTAGTAGGGAAAAAAATCATCAAAAAATTATTTTTTTGATGATATGTGCAACTTGTGAACTACAAAGCAAGCACCTAACGCACTCCGTGCCTGTTTCATCGAGTATTTACATTTCGAAGAATGCTTTTGTTAGTTACAGAACAAGACCGACGACAGTTATACGTCTTTGTATCTTCATCCCTTCAAACCTTTTATCTTGCGCGACAAATCCGAGCGGAATTTTTGTCTGCATTTTTTAATTCATTCAGTGATACCCGCAATAAAAATTTATTTTGTTGGTGATGCTTTATGTCTCAATATTCATTTTCTTTCGGTTTTAATTTTACAATTCATGAAAGGAAACTTTAAACATCCGTCCTAGAAACCACTTTTGTTTGGCAAATCGCTTTCAGTTTAGAATTAAGTCATTGTCCAGTCACATATTCTTTAACATATTAATAAATTTCTTTGTGTTAAAAGTAAAATTAATTTGTTTCCATTGTCAAATTAGCTGAGAAATAGTTGAAGAATGCGAGTATCAAAACTATTTGAAACTAATTTCATAACGAGTTAATTTTGGAGATATATAACCGAAAAAATGTAAAAAAATTGTCATGTTTGATAGCATTGAAAAAACTTGGAGTACCAGTTCTGTGCTGAGATGCCAAATGGAAAATGGCAGCGGGCATATTGCTAACATCTAAAATGCTGATAAGAACTGCTTTTATGAGGTATACACTTAAAGGCTAATGCACAGAGGTACATTGGTCAGACTAGATACCACCAGTACGTCATGGTGAATTTAAATAAGCTTCCTCGTGCACGTGCGTATCTCTTACCCAAGTCAAACGAAGGAAATTACAGCTGACAAGTCTGAAATTTGTCATCATAGATGGTTTGTGACTGTCGCGTGGAATAAATCACATCCCTTATGAAATAAACAGTTGTTAGACATGATTAAAGCAGCTCGTGATTTCGCAAATTGATACAAAGTGAAATGTAGAGTTTGCGGTTGGCTGATATTTTTTCCTCCTTACAATAGAGAAAAGATCGATGATGCGAATAAGTCATGAGATTAGCAGAGCAGACGTCGGCGTAGCCACCACAATGGGTTCGTTAGCGAACGCGTGCTAACCGCGTCAGACAGGAAGCGTTAAATGAGCAACGAACAACACCAGTGAGACCGTGTACAGGTTGGCCGACAGGGCTGTGCAAATGAGCAAGCAAAACCCCTTATTTTGCTCGTCTCTCCGACTTGTTTTGCAACTTTGACATCGCTGCTGTCCGCAATCCATTTCACCTGAGCTCATCTTAATTTGACCCAGGGAATGCCAAGTTGGTGACTATCGCATAACTCGATGCACCAAGCTCAGCTTTTGTCTTGACGCCGACTGGTGAATAAAAAATTCATCTAAAAATGGCAGAGAGACTTTTGTCCTGAAACATTCTGCAATAGTTATTATTTTTTTATAACTTTAAAGAAATCAGTTATTTCAATTTTCTACCATAAAAAATGAATCATGTCATTTTTTTTAATATAAATATTTTCCGTTATTAATATTAGAGACATTATATTTGTAAAATAAACAGCGACAATTGTTACTCAGATTCGAGTTACAAAATGGATATCAAAAGTGGAATAGAATAAGTAGCTTGTATTAGGTTGAGGTATAAGTGTCGCGTTGTTTTAATGTTAAACCTTTTTTCATTGTATTTTTCTTTCGTTTTTGTTTTTATTTTAAAGTCATGGTAATGAAAAATAAAATTAGCTACGTAAATCACGTTGCCTGATATAAAGTGCTTATCGTTACTCCACTTTGAGTCTGCATTATTTCTTGCAAGTAGATAAAGCACTTGATCTCATAAAATAATAAGCACGTTCGAATTAACCGTGAAATTTGGAGCCAACGAGATAATGCATAAAAGGCCGGACGCTCTCGGCTTCCGACAAAGCTCTCGCAAAGGCGAGTTTCACCGTGCGTATTTGAAAAGTGCCGAGAGAGAGAGAGAGAGACCTCGGGATGCTCCGCACTCACTTGATATTTTCCTACGAAATGAGTGGCTTTGTGAGGAAAGAATAGTCTCGGAATAAGTGCTCCAGTGAAATATGGGTTAGCAAGTTAAGAAGGCCGTGTTTTCCACAACGATACTGTTGGGTATCAGTCAACAATTTACCTCCTTGTAAATTACTCGATGCGAGAGCAAGCTTGCCTGTTTTTAAGTTCCTTTCTGTTCTGCTACATACATTTTTTTCAACAAAATTTTTTTCACTTGAATCTGAGTTGCTTTTTTAATGAAAAGATATCAAGGGCCAATTGAAAAGTATTCTAGAAGTTGTCAATTTCCGGCTGAGTTGATTCTGGACGGGCATAAATTCTATGTTGGGATAAGGCGCTGTGTCGCAAATCTCGTTTGGAATTTTTCATTTCCTTTCAACCGAAATGTCCGGTAGCGTGGTGAGAGAAATTCACATCGCACTTCTCCGCACAAGATCAACTTTTGATTTACTAAACTTTGAGTTTAGTAAATACAAAAAATATAAGGGATATTTCATGTATAAATTCATTTCCAATTTTATACAAAAAATTACATGATTTCTAGACTTCTTGAAACATATATTTGTGTACCTTTTGAAAATATGAATGGTTGCAATATGAAAGAACGACGAAACGAAAACGTTGGTTATTAATAACCATAGTGACAAATGTATATTCATGTAATCAAGTAATCCACGGATTGCGTGGCATGTACTGGAGTCTCAAATGTTAGTTATTCGTAGATGTTGAATCCTCATCTGAAGCAACAGGCCTCAGTACATCGTTGTTATCATACTCGTCAATTTGCATTCAATTATCAGCACTTCGTATCCGCGTTTCTCTTGCAACATAACTCGTAACTAACTTGTTAATATTACATTAAATCGTACTACAAAAATATCAAATTACAAGGCTTTTACGTTGGATTAAAAATAAAGTTTACCCACTTAAGGCCAGACTTGGGTACCATTGCTGACCCAGTTGAATACCATTATTGGAATGGCTTTTACAATTTTACATGCATCATAACTTGTCTACAAACAACGTCTTTTCAGTACTGATAGAACATTGTTCAACAGTAGCGGTGATTTTATAATACTAATGTTAGACCATTAGTATTCTTTTCAACTTGGTGAAACAGTCATAACACTGATCAGTAAATTTCAAAATTAAACATAATAATAATAATATTTATACAACATAATTAACATAAATAATCAAAATAAATAAAATGGTTTATTTTTAATACACAATATAATTTTCACTGAAGATTCAATGATTTAAGTATTATAATTTTTAATGTATTTAAATTCATACTTATGATTGTTAGAAAAATTTAAAAATATAAATCAAATAATAAATAGAATAGTAATAGAATAGAATTTACATGTCAAGTGTTTTAATTCATTAAAAAATGTGCTAATTGAAATTATGCAAATTTCAAATTTGTAATTTAAAACAACTCGTTATTTTTCTTATTAATACCGTTAGGTGGAACTGTGTGGCTTCATTTTTTTTTTCTTTAAGTAAACTGACATCATACATCAGACTCATAAAAGTTGATTTGACAATCTAATTGAAGCTTGGCCGAGCTTGGGTCCTTTAGACCTTCTGAAGTTCAATGAATATCGAACTATAATCCTTTTTTGGTAACTTTGATATTTATCGAAATTTTTATTCAAAATGTATACAAGAATACTATGATGAATTGATGGAAATAGGTCATGAAATCATAAAAAAAAGAAAATAACTATATTTTTCAAATTTTAAACAAAGATTCTGGTTAATACTGTGTAAGCCAGAGTGTAAACCATGGCCTATTTATAAGGTACTAGTGGTCCGAGGTTAAAGCAGTACTGGTCAAACTTTCGATTACAACTACATTAGTATAAGTAGTCAGCCCGGGCTAATTTAGCAACAGTTTTGGGCCAATCTCTCAAGTCATTTGTAACTTTCCCACTGGTTAGTTTTTCTTAATTTGTAACCGAAAATCGATGTCATTTTGGGTCGATTTAATTTTACGCATTTTTTTTAGTGTGAAGCGGATTCTTTCGATTTAAAATTTCCTAAAAAATAATTAAATAATCTTGACTATGTTCATGCTTTTATTATTTAAGATTTAATTAAAATTAAATTATTAAAAATAACCCATGAAATTGTGATGTGCGTCCTATCCTAGTCCACCATTAAAATGATGAGGAAAGCATGAAAGTTGGCCGCGGGTCGATCTGTGCCTAGCTTTGTGTAATTTTCTCATATATAGGAGGATTATAAAGTTCCGAAATGGTTGAATATCTTAAAAAATACATGTTCAATAGAGAAAACAAAAAAAGACGAGTCAAATATAATTTGAAAAGCTATTGATTGACACCACTATCGACCCCCTCTTTTACCCTCTTGGGGTAGGACGGGAGGTAAAATTAAAACGTGAAATGGGAATCTTTATTTTTTTATCGCAGATTCAGATTCTGCTTGAAAACTTCTGTTTGAATCATTTTTTCAGATTCTTGATACATTTAGCTGTAATTGTAATGATAATGTTTTTCTTGAATCGGTTGAAAGACAAATCGGTTGAATATTTTAATTAATTCATAAGGAATCGAGAAACACACGTCCCTAATATTTTTTAAAGGGCTTTTTGACGATACTACTAAATATGGCTTTACACCCCCACCCCCTAGGAGGAGGGGGTGGGGCAGCATTATAATCTCAAATGAAAACCCCCACTTTTTATTGCGAGATTCTACGTAAAAAATAAGGAACTTTTATTTGAATTATTATTTTAATAATTACAAACTGTCCTCAGTTTATTCTGTTTACTCAGTTTATTTCAATTGCCTTACAGGTACAATTCGAAATTTTCTTCGAATAAATTTGATAGTTCGGCGTGTAATCTTTTAAGTGTCATTTAATTATAAACAAGAGTTGGTTAAAAAAATTAAAATTAATAGTAGGTGTGCGCAGCGCGCGCTTAAAGCTAGCATTAATAAATAATAAAATACAAATTTATAATAATAAATGAAAAAAAACTTGCTGCGAATTAGAGAAAACAAATCCATAAAACTTTGCTTCATTTCTGTATGTTCTTTAGTTTTTATTATTAACAGTGTTTATATTTTTTGTGACAAAAAACATGAAAGTTAAGTAGTAAAGTATCTTTTATTCTTAGAGAATGGTGAGACAAAAATTACACTTGAAAAATCATATTACTCAGTGGTATAATTTTTCTGAGCAAGTGTAGGATACTAAAACGTGAATAAAATAAAATACTATGAGAAACGTAAAAATATTATTCTGGTTCTGAGGGTGATTCGAAAAATTATTTAGTACTGTTACGAATTTTAAGGTGGCAAAAGAAAGTTAGTGATTTCTACGGAGATAAAAGGGTAAATAAGTTTTTGATAAAGTGACGACTGTGTGGTCCGTGTCTTGATGGGATAACTGTTTTATCGTGTACCTTATTTTGTTCGCTGAATCGTGGAAAGTTGGCGAAAGGGTTGTGTTTTCGTTGCCCGCTTCCAAATTGATACATAGAAGAAAAAAAAGCTTGGCTGGCATGCGACAAGATAAACGACGAGGAACTCTAAGCCTCGTTCGAGAGATAAATTAGTCCGTCCGATGGGTAGTCCAGGTTTTCAGACACTCTGCAGGAGCAAGGCCATGAAAAGAAACCAACAGAGAAATACGAGTTCGTGAGAAAGACGACACAGCTGGCCGGAATTGCGCTCAGAAAGTGTGCTTGCGGACTAACGTCTCGCCACTGGGAGACACTTTGAAGAAAGAACTCTTATATTAGCGTCTTTTGGCTTATAGAGCCGGTTGAGATTGCATTTATAGGGAAAACGGACGTGAAAATTGATGATCTCATGTCCGTCGCGAATAAATTGTCCTCGACGGGCTCTTGCAATTGAATGAGGAATTGCAAACAATTGACCTATCCAATTTTTTTTAACTATTTTTAAAATTGATAAAATAATTTTCTTCCTTGAAAACAAAATCGTAAAAAGGAGCTTCCTAAACTTAAACACTATTTGCATATGTTTTAAGATATTGTCGAACTAAAAGTTACATTACGAAGTAACATTAGGTTTGTATAAATTGAATTAACAATAAAAATGCAAATTAATTCAAAGAGGAACGAGTTTCTCTCGCTTATTTTACACTGTTTGGAACAAAAATATTGTAGTTTTATTATAAATTGTTAATGAATTAATTTTTCTAGTAAAGAATGGAAATCGTAGCAGTAGCGAAAAAAAATTAAATTAGACTGAAAATTCTCCTATATTAAAACATGTATTTAGATTAAAAAACTCCGTTTTTAATTCTGTAGCAACAAATCATAAAAATTTCCGATAGATTTATAATTATAAGTCGACTTATAAAAAACTTAGGTCCGAATGAAAAAATAAAAAAATATGTGTTCAATTTAGCATTAATTATTTAACACTAATGTCGAGACTCCCCCCCCCCCTCCCTCACCCTACCCTTTGCGGATCGGGTGGGGGGAACTTCGTAATGTTTTTTGAAACATTTTTTTAAATTATTGATAAAACACGGTCAAATAACTAAAGTTACATTTAGGTGTTTAATGTTTTTTAAAAACTCTCTAACTCTGATTGGAGTGGAAAAACTTAAATTTTAGATCAGATACACCCCGGTTTCATCTCGTGCTTGTTTAAATTGAGCCCTCCTGTAATTTGACAATTTCCATACTCAAAGTAAAGTAACGTAGAATTCTCAAATTTGAATGTAGGTTGCTTGTTTGGCTCGTTCCTCCATCTCCATGGATTTATTCGGTGGCGCATAGTCAACAAATTTTAATGACTTTTAGGTTATCTTCTGTTCGATATGAAAATAAAACAATTCGAATTCAAAGAAATCATAGCAAATTTTATCATTTTTCATATATATCATTTTATAACTCAGTTTTTAAAGAATAAAACGATGAAAAACGCAAGGTATTATATCCTAAAATTTCTCGATGCAATAGTGCAGACACCGAATTCGGTACTGAACCATCACTGAATTTAGTACTAAGAAATTCATAATACTGGGCCAGAAAACGTAATGAACTGTTAAACATGAAGCGAAAAGAAATGCTGACCACTGCTGACTGTAATGTATCTGTACTGGGTCACAACCGAAAGAAACCTCTTGGAATAAGTATTGTGGCAGTCAGTAGTATCATTACATCCCAAGGGTTGTCGGCCAAGGGTCGACAGTACTGAGCCAATGCTGCGAAGTTTTTCTACATGGGTATTGAACAAAAAATGAATTACACAAAATGCACGTTAATAATGCATTAGCCAGCAATTTCCACACGGACAAAAATATATTCATCAATATATTTTAAATATATATTATATATTCGTAATATATGTACATATATTACGTTTATATGTAAATATATTTTGAAAATTTATATTTTCTGAATATATTTATATTTTATATTTATATTATATTTAAAAATATATTTTTTACTATAAAGAAGAATATGTTACACATATATACAAGAATATATAATTTATACATTAAATTTATATTTTAAATATAACATTACTTTATACGTCATATATATGGTAAAATATAAAGACTGTTTACATATCAATAGCAATTTTTTTATATTATTATATATTATTTACATATTCAGTTTTGTCACTAATACATCATTCAACGAAGAATTGTAGTCAGGGCAACTTATGAATTATAAAATACACTCGAATCTGTTAACTTGTAAGCCTCCAATAAAAGTTCCGTACTTTTTCATAGGCACTAAAATTACTTTTTTGATTATGAACTTCGCCCGAACACAAGAAAGGTCATTCAATTTTTTTTGTAAATGAATCAAGTGAGGAAGTTTTTTTTCGGCTAACAAATTATTAGTACTTTTTAAATAATAGTGTCCAAGAGCATAGCAATAATCTTTCTTTTCAATTTTAAAAATAATAAACTGGTCAATTTCAAAAACGTCATTTGAGTTTAGAAGCACAGTGTAACTGTTTCTTTTTGTAACTTTGAGAATTTTTTTTGAATAAATAAATAAAAAATCTATACGGATTTTGTCATAAAATTGGACATTTGATTTCGATGCTAATTGCAAATCATCGAGTCGTTGTAAAGCCATATAAATTGTGTGGGGCAATACTTGATGATTAGGATTACGTATTATTTTAACGCCGTCAATAAAATTCTTAGCTCCTAGTGTTCTGATGTTTAACATCTTTTCGACAAAATTCCGCTTTTCGACGGACCAAAAATTATAGCACACGTCATACAAATGGGGGAGAATTGTTTTTAATCGAAAAAAGTTGCAAACTTGAGTCAACACGGATTGTGAGCTTTTGACATAAGAAATAATCTTTTGGTTATAGTTTTCATATATAAACGTGCTGTGTGTCCAAAGCGGACCCCACAGTCGGACACTCTCAGCTAAGTGCGTGAGGAGATGTGCATTGAATGAGACATGATTTTTTCCGTATAATTCAGAAATTTCTTTTACGAACTGTAGAAGACATTTCTCTGTAAAATCAACTTCCGACATCATTATCGATTCCTTCAAGAGTATTGCCATTCCTTCTACAAGTAAAGCCCAGTGTTCGATGTACTTATGTGGAAAAACTTGTTTAATAGTTGGTATACTATAAAATAGTAACCAAACGTACCATTCGTGTGCTTTCCAATTACCGCGATCGGACATTTTTCGGGCGATTCTTGAAATTTCTACAGTGGGTTTGTACTCGGAATCTACTTTTAGAAGTTTAGATGCGAAATAAAGATCTTTATCTTTATACAGATCATTTGATTCAAACCATAAATTGGCGAACTGTCGACAAACTCCTAAACAAACATTATGCATGTAGTCTGGTGACAAATTTTGGACTATGTCGAAATTAGGTATGTCACACAATATCGTTCTACTTTTCATACCTTTTCCTTCTGTAATGTTAGAAGTTAATGCTTCATCGTGCGTTCGTAATTCCTCTCCATAAGGATTATTATAAGAATCCACTGGATAAACTCGCGTGAACCCCTTTCCTTTTGCAACTCTTTCTCCTGGGTGATTACACAACCCACATCCGTATTTGCCATTGAATTGCATTGCCTCTCAAAGTTCACACCTCACGACCGTATCGCAAACACCAACTAAAACGCGACATTTTTTATTTACTTCTTTTCTATTCAATATATAATTAAATCCTTTCATGTGCAAAATTTTACTCTCGGCTACAAACGGCATAAAATATTCGTCGATAATAAGCTTTTTTTTACCAAAAGGAAAACCAATTAGAAAAATGCGACGTTTACGCATATTCGGACTTAACTCATTGAGAGAGCAAATAATTGGGTGCATCGAGAACTTCGAACTTTTGAAAATTGGCACTCCATCATAATTGAAGTTAACACTAATAGAACTTGAATCCCAATTTTTTTATGCATATGACCATCAAATATATCTTCTATAGCAAATTTACAAGATTTTTTTCTTATCCTCACGTCCAATACAGAATCGTTGTATTTCGAAAAAAAAGTTTGCAATTCAGAAATTAATGACATATAAATAAAAAAATTTCCATCGTTCAAGTTTTGTTTTGCATTAATAGTTTTTTCGCAAACTTCACATGTCAAATTTGGATCAGATTCGGTTTCCTTTTTTTCTCCAATATGACGACCACACTCCGGACAAAAATGATGAGTAGACGAAAAAGAAGCAAATGAATCCAAAATTTTTTGTGATTTATATTTTGTTTGATGAAATGATTTCGATCCAATCATAACTTCAACAAGTTCCTCGATATCGTGCACAGCCGCAGCAGTTAAAGTGTTTTTAATTTTGATAACGTTCATCAATACAAAATTACAGAGATCTTCAGTTGAAAATCCGTGTAGTGTATCGACGTTCATTGCTGTCATGAAGTCATGATCCATCTCAAAATTCTGCGGTTCAGTGTCAGAACTAGCTCTATCACCCTCTCCCACCGAGTCATTGCATTCGAACGAACTATCCGATTCAACGTTGTGTGTAGGACTTGAGCTTCTGTCGATGCAAAAGTCCTGGCTTGGGTCAGTGGAATTTGTGTCGACACTTACTTCGGTCAGTGTCAATGATTTACCTGCTTCATCACGGGCTAATTCTTCTGCCCTTACCTGAAGGATGAGAAATACAATAAACTCATATCAATTTGCAAACAACAACAAAAAATCCTAATAATTAATTATAGAATATGAAAAAACTTTTATTTATTTTGAATATATACATCACAGTTTTCAGAATCGAGCAGTGATTCGATTTGACCCGCCTGATCAGTTCCAGAACTGTTTCTGTAAAAAAAAATTCATTCTTATAAAAATTATTTGGTTCATAATTGTGAACCAAATCAATCTGGAGTTTAAATGCTTATTCTTACGTTATTTTATTATTTTCTTTTTTTTTCCAATATCGCAAGGTTCTTTTGGGTATTTTAGCATTGCTACCACACAATAAATAAGGTTGTAAACGTATCCTTTCGTTCATTGAATTATCAGAATCTTGAGAAGGCTCCTGCTAAATAATTAAGATTAAAATAAGATAATTGTCAAATTATGAAAAACACATTTTGATGTAAACTAACTATAAACTGTATAAGATACGATATAAAATTTTTTATTTTATTTGACTAAAACTTTAAAATTATTTTACATACCATTATTTATAGTGATTTAAGCTAATAAGATGAACAAAATCTAATCACTTTGTCAGTTGCGATCACATAATTAAATAATCCAAACTTTTTGTCGTCAATTGATAAATTATAATTATTAATGAATCACAAATTTCTTTCATATCATTTCTTGTTTTGATATGTAGCACCTAAATCAAAAGAGAAATTAGTGCTCTCTTACAGAGAAAAATGCAACTGCATACGAACGGTGAAAAATGTCACGTTAGTATAAATTCTTATTCTTAAGTTTGTAATTGAAAAATCGTTGATTGCAGTTTTTAACAAACAGTTAATTCGAATAATAAAAAAATCGCTAGAAAAACATTATTTTTCTTATAAATAAAGTAAGTTTTTTTTGCGCATAAATTAGTTTTATTCTGGCGCGTTTTCATAAGTTGTTTCCGCCCGCTGTCGTTGCTGTCCTGCCCGCCCCTCTCCTCTCACTGATACGCGCAACCACGCACTAGCATTGTCCCTCGAAACGACCTTGTCAATCGGATCGTCATTAAAAGTATCTAAAGGAAGATTTCGGTATCGATTGTATTTTTGTGAAAGTTGTGAAAATTGAACCATCCAATAACTTTGCCGCCAATTATCTTGTGTAGAAACAAAACAAACAAATTCATCTTTGTTTTGATCGCGCTCGTGTGTGCCGAAACATGTGCTCTTGCTAGCAAGAGAAATTCACCAACAAATTTGGATAGTAAAGTGACAAATAGCTGGACTTTCATTTCGGTGAATTCATAAGCATCAAACAAAAAAATCAGGTGAGCTATTATTTTTCTTGATATTCAATAGCCCTGCGACTTGAGTTTGAATGAAATAAACACGTGCGAAATGTCATTAAAATAAATGTTACATGCAATAAATGTTTAAAATAACAAACAAACAAATTTTTATAAAAATGATTTGGATTATTATGTCTGTTTATAGTTCGAATTCGGATTTGAAGGACGTAACGTGTTCGTCACTGAAGCACAGTGGGTTACAATTAACGGCAAACAAACATATTCATCAATGGCCATTGCCATCCTTTTAGCAGTTTTCACATTAGACGTCCTACTAACCAGTAACCTAAAAGGAGGTAGCAGCAAAGTTTCCAAAAGCGACGTGCATTTTTAAGCATTTGATGAGTCGAAAGACCGAGCTCTTTAGGGTACAAAAAATTAAAAAAAAAAAAAAATTTTTAATTTACGAATAGAAAAAATAAAAATTAGAAAAAAAATTGTATGAAAATTAAGAAACTTGTAATAGTAATAATAATAAAAATAATAAGATTGTAATCATTTTTGGGTGTATTTTTTTTTGAACCTTAAAATATATTCATTCATTCATCATATTCATTATTTTAATATAAAATTATATACAGCGATCATATTAATTTTACATAATTATTCATTGAAAATATATACCAAAATATAGACTATATATAAGTTGAATATATTACATTTATACAAGATCTTGCCGCTTTTTTTATAAAATAAAATATATTTTTA